>WEIV01026866.1:163445-204211 GCA_013390005.1 Calyptomena viridis
ACAGGAGGTTCGCATGGGGTCACAAAAAATTAATAATGTTATACCAACTTCTGCTTTATTTTTTTAATTTTTTTTTGTTTAATTTGGAAGATATAGTTGCCCTAAAAATGGGGTAATTGTTCGCCGGGCTTTTCAGTCCGCTTAGGGCCCGATTCCCTCTGAGCAGAAAGGATGCCACTCTTAGGTGTGCAGGGAGTTATTTTCTGTGCAACCAGAACAAAAGAGCAGCTTGTGCCTTTAACTGTGCGAACTAGTAGTATTCGTGATTTTTCTGTACTTAAAATGACATAGAATTATAGAACAGTTTGGGTGGGAAGGGACTTAAAGACCACAGTGTTCCAACCCCTCTGCCATGGGCATCTTCCCCTGGACCAGACATGGACTCACTTCTCCTGCCCTCCCCACCTCAGATCATGTTTAGCCACTTCCCTGGCTGATCATTCTGCAGTATGACTTTCCAAACTCAATTATCTCTGACTAAATAATTTAAAGACTAGTTTGAATTTAATTTCATTCTGTCCCACTGGGAGAACTACAGAGAAAGATGGCCAAACAAGCAGAAGTTCTGAGAAATCCATTTGGCTTTTGAGCTGATGAATGTTGTATTGACAACAGATACTGTTCAAAGAACTTCTCCAAACGTGGGTATGCCAGCAGAAATCTGCATTAAAAAAAAAACCAAACAAGTGAAAACCTTCAGAAGAAATGAAGAGGAAATGATTTTTAAATAATGGCAGCAGACTGAAAGGGAGAAGGAATTAAATGTATTTCCAGAGATGCTGTGCATGTCCCCTTAGAGGCAGGGAGGTCAGTGGGCTTAGAAAATAAGGTTTGTAGCACAGGTGAGAGTTTAACCCTATTTTACAGCTAAGACAGAACAATAAAAGTTGAGCCCTGTGAAATGCTGTTTGTGTTGAAACCTACAGAAAAAAGGCGTGTAATTCCATGTGTCTTGGACATAAGCAGACATGTAAGTCATTAAGTGAAAAATACCCCTTAAAATGTATCAAAACATTAGCTAAAAGAAAAGTGATGTGGTTTTTGTCATATGAAAAGTATCTACAGCAGTGACCACGGCTCAGCAATGCTGCTTGTTTTACCTTTGTGCTGGTAGCTTAGGTTTGCTGGCAAGGCAGCTCTACAAGCGAGTATTTTAGTAGAAATAAGAAGTTAAGAGTATTTTTCAGTTTTTTTTGACCTGACTGTCTTGAACTATGCAGTTTATCAGCACAGTGGCTGCAAAGCCTCTGAATTAACTTGTTTGTGGAGAGGTAAAGCAAGACCAAGCTGCCATCAGAGACATACTTGTCATATGTTGTGTAGTGGCCAAGTGTGGACCTCAAAGCTCTGAGCTGTGCAGGCACAGGTGTGTACTGCAGCTTCAACCACCTAAATCTGTGAGTGGGTACTTGATGAACTACCTAATAAATAACAGAAGAGTTTAAGGATCAATTTTATATTTGAGGAAAGTGTGTGAAAAGCAGCATTAATGTTAGGTGGGTTTCTGAACTTTAAAAAGGGCTGTTTGTATCTGTTATCTTGCCAAATGCCAGTAGGTGCTGGAAATTATTTCCTGTTGGGCTCAACAACTGTAGTGGTGACTTTTGCACTGTTTAGCCAATATCATCATAAAGATCTCTGCTACAGACAGTGGCAAAGTGATGAATCTGTGCAAGATTTCCAATGAGATTGCCTGAAATTTTGTTTTCCTGTTGTCGCCTTGGTCCTGACCTAGTTAACACTCTTTGAGTTAGGGAAATGCTCACACCATACTCTGAACTACTTAGACACAAGAACCAGGTTTGTAGGAATTAAAAGTATAGCTGAGTTTTGATTAAGTCTCATATTCATGGAAGTCTCAAGTTTTTTTCATGTAGAAATTGAACCTGTAATGATTTTCCATTTTATTACTTTTTCAGAATGAAGGGTGGAGGAATTTTCCCTGAACTATACAATGTGATGCCTTTCCCTGATACCAGTGGCTTTGAGTGGGGGCCCTGATCTCCCAAACACTGACTGAATGTTCCCCAGTTCTGAAAACCTTCAAGCAAATGCCCAGCCAGGTGTCCTGCCAGCAGCATTGCAGCAGTCAATGTGATTTTGCAAAACTGGGCTCTGCTTTAAAAACTGTGAAACAATCCAGCTTAGCAGTCAGCCAAGTGTAAAACTCAGTAGTGGGTAAAGAAAAGGCTGATGGCATGCAGACACCACAAGAAATGTATGGATTTGCCATGTAAACTCAATTTCCAGACTCCAGATGTGACTCTGTGATATTTGGCAGCCTCACATTTTCAACAGATGGCCAAGCATGTCCCCACAAAAAGTTGTTGAATATTTTTCTCTACACAGACACTTAAAATATTCCCTAAGGATATACTTTTTGTTTTTAGTAATTCTGTTTAATCTTTTTTAGACTGCAGCATACTTTTTTTTTGGGGGGTGGGGGAGGCAATTTAATGAACAGAGTTCTTTTGGTTTTCTGTAGGGGGGATTGGAGAGCACCTACTCCGGTTTCAAGCAGAAGAAAACCTTAAAACTTGGAGGATCTGGGACATCACTGGGGCGTCTCCATTGACAGGTCAGAGCTTTCTGTAACAGGAAGATCTAAATCTGTGCCATAAGGAGTGAGAGAAGGAAAAACACCAGTGTGATGGTAACAGTGACAATGACCATCTGTATGAATAGTGTTACATGTCCAGCTTTTGTGCTGAAACTCAGCTTGGCCTTTTCCTTTCTTAGTGGGAAGGCATTTCATGGCTTAATTTGTGTCTCTTCACATACAGATGTTTAAGTAGAAATAACCAGACTTCCAATTCTCTGTGCCTCAAAATAGGACACTGAAATGTGAAACTGGAAGAAATAGGCTCATAATGGTGCAACATATTATATGTCTTTTATTTCCCTTTACACATGCTAGCTATAAATAAAACAAGGGTCTCTGAGAAATCTGCCTGAAAGGTTTAAATCAGAAAAACATTGGATCTATGTGTATCCACAGTAGTCCAACTAAGTTGGTAGACACTGGCCTGGCTCCCAGACCAAGGCTCTTGGGGCCCTCTGGCAACAACTCGAAGGCATAAACACCAGCTGCAGTGTATCTGTTGAAATGAAATAGCAGCAGCCTTTTTCAATTGGCATTTTGGAGACACGGAGCTCATTTATATGGTGCCAGCAGTTCACCTTTGCATCTGAATCACAATTGCTGTATTTCTGTGTTGTGTGGAATCTCACAGAAGCTGTTTCCCTGTGCTGCTGTCTGTGATGTGTGTGAGCACCAGGAATAGCTCTCCCCCTTGCTTGTTCCCTACTACCTGCCTGGTGTTTTAGCAGAAATGCTGTAAAACACGTGGGAAGTGCTGCTGAGCCAAAGTGTGTGCAGGCAAGCAGAGAACAGGCTTGCTTACTCCTCATGTCCTCAGAATGAAGTGACAGGTTGGGAGTTGTAACGAGTGACAAAGGCCACCAAGACTCTTTGAATGTGTGTGATTGAAAGGATCATGTTATTAGCTGTGTCAGTATCTGCCAGAGGAATTTCACAGCTGTGCTTCTGGCTTTTGACAGACCCAGGAGAGTCTTGTCTCTGGGTCACTTGTGTACTAGTCCCAGGTGTTCATTTCACACCTACTGGGTATTTGTAGCTGATAAGCCATTATTGTTGCTGATGAGACTTAGCCCAGGCCCTTGTGTAAAGTATGATCAAGTACATATCACTGCAGTGATTCCATATATTAAATATACCTTGGCTATTTTAGTCTTAACCAAAAGACAGCAGGGGAAAAAAAAAAAGGCTGTTACTTGCTCCTGTGGGTTGAATTTCTTCTTGCTGTAATTGGCATTTAGTTGAAGCCACTCCCTAGCTTGTTTTATTTGGTTGATTTGTAATTTTGTCAAGCTTGTTGGGAAGGTCTCAAAGCTGGCATGGCTATTAATCAAGTTTTACTGTTTGTGTTGCAAAAGTATTCAGGATTTTTGTGGTACATGAGCAGGTTGCTGAGACTGGATGGATTTTGAGCCAGGTTCTCACTTCTATAAAGATCCTTGATGGACTAATTGTTTTGCTAAATCTAGGTGCACAGACATTTGAAAACTTGGCACTTTACAGAGATCAAGGCTCTCCCAGGGGTTGCTTTGTGGATATGAGCTCCTGCAGAGGGTAGGGCTGTTTGTGTTCCCTGCACATCACACCAGATGCTTTACCTGCAGTCTGTATAATGCTTGCAAAAGGCTTCCTGGGACATGGACCAGGAACTGGCAGTTCCAGTGCTTTCTCTTTTTATTGCAGAATCCAAAGACGGCACAGTATTTAAAAAGTCACCTCCAAGGTGGCATGTGTCAGTGGGATTATAAACCTGTGCAAAGGCAGGATTTATTTTACTGTTGCATACTGATGATAGGTCCCTGTTTAGTACATCCTTTGCAATTAGCTCAAGCCCAAACCCTGAGTAAGTGATGCAGGATAACATTAGTAAATTTGATTGTTTAGGAAAAAAAGCCACAAGCCAGAGAGGACTGTTGTTTCTGCAGAAAATCCTAAGGGGATTCTTACTAAAAAAGAAAACCAAGGAATTCCTTTCCTGCATGCTGCATTGTTCTCATCCATGGTGGAGACAGAATTGAAGGATCAAATCCAGCTTGCTTGCTTGTCCTTTCTCTCCCTGAAATGCTTTATTACAGGACTCAATTAAGAGCAAATTTCCCCCTTGGACTCTACCAGGTCCTGCCTGCCTTTATGAAATATTGAATTTGCAGCTGCAGGATTTATTACAACACTGTTTTAAACCACACAATGCTGGTGCAGCAGCTGTGATTAGAAATGCCCTGAGTTCCCTGGGCAGGCAAAGTGTTGTTTCTAAACTGCAGCAGCCACATCAAGAGGCAAATAAAGACTGTTTATACATGTTTGAAGGACAAACAGAGGTACCTGGGGAAAAAAACTGCGGTGAAGTGCTGCTGCCTTGTGATTTCTTACTTCTTTAATTTGAATTAGCTCATTTTGGGCCAGATTTTTGCCTCTGTAGCATTACTGAGTTGCAGCAGTTTAGTGAAGAAGGAAGACTGGTGTTACAGTGTGACAACTTTGCCATCACGAGCAGGAAGCAGTAATTAAAAGGAAGGTGGACTGATTTCTACATGACTAGTTGGTTTCTATCTATCTGGTTGCTTTTGCTTTTAAAAGTTCATGGATGTCCTCTAGGTCTAGTCTGATGTTACATGGCACTTCTGTGACTTCCCTAAAGTCTTCCATGTAAGTCAGCAAGGCCTTGGAGAGGGGACTCTATCCATGTCTGTTTATGCTGGATGTTTATCACAGTCAGTCTCCCTTGCTTTCCTTGAGAGGAAATGTAGATTTAGGAGATGACTACACAAGGAGACTTGGAGTGCACACTGCTGAGTGCCCACTGTGGTACCAGACAGCTCTTGTTGATCATGCTTAAAGAACATATTCTTTCCTTGAACATGAAACATGGCAACCCACTATACCAGGGCTCAGGATTGATATTGCTGTCCTGCAAGGATAAGTAGGAATTTACCAAACCAATGCCTTGAGAGATGTGAGTATGATTAACTTCATAAATATGTATTATGAAATCATTGGCAGTGTTCTAACTGTAATGTATTTTCCCTGAGGGAAAATATGCCTGAGTAAAGAAATCAGAAAGAACTCGATGCCAAATGCAGAATGAAAGGAAATTCCTGCAAGGCTGGAGTCTACCCACATTTTTTTCTCAGTGGTCTTTTCCTTTGCAGAATTAGATGAGGAGTTATTTCTCTTCATTTTGTTATCCTCTAATCTTCAAAATCTACATCACTTTCCTAAAACACACTAGAATGTATCATGTGCATATATAACATTTCTTGTGAGACCTGTTACTGCTTTATAGCCACTGCAGGTGAATTTGTTTATAAGAAGGCATATACTTGAGACTGCATAAGTATGTCAGTGTTTGCTCCTGTGTTGGAAGTGGTTTTCTGAGCATGTTATAGTATAAAGATGATTTTTTTCCTATAAAACTGTGAGACCAAAGAACCCTGGAGGTGAATTCAAGCAGTCCTCATAAAGACTGTAATAAAGTCTCACTTGGAGACTTGCTAAAGACTTGGAGAGCCTTCATTGCCACATCTGGGTTAGCTGCTTGAGTTTGCAAATTAGTCTTAAAGCTGTTGGGTACTCCCAGTGTGGTGTTCAGCCTTGCCTCAAAGAATCCTGGTTTAGGAGCCACTGAAAAAAAGTTGCCAGGCAGTCCCTTCTCATCAGTGTGTCCTGGTGATGTCCAGGGGAGGTGTTGAGTTATTCCTGAATCCCAACGAGCCTCCCTTGCCAGAGCATCTGTTGGCAGCAGGAATGGCATGGGAGATGCCGTGGATCGCCCTGGCTTGCACTGGTGTCAGGGCCTGGGATGTGGGAGCCATAGGTTAGAGCTACATAAAGCTGTCTTAAAACTGCCTCGTGCCAAGGGTGTGTTCTGTGCCTCTGGGAGGGACAATGGCACCCTCAGAGCCTGCACTCACAGAGCTTTGTTCCAGCCATGCTGTCCCAAAATCTCAGCCTGGCAAAGGGGGGAATCAACCAGGTGAAAACCTATCCCGTTATTCCGTTCCGATCTCAATGTTTCCTGTGTGACCGTGAGCTTCTAATGGTAACTATCTTAGAGCAGTTTTTTCTTCTGTGTTCCTTTCAAAGCAGAGAAAAGGACAAGTTAAACTGAGCTTCAGAATGCCACATTGTTTGGCAGAGGAAGCTCACCAGCTAATGTTTTCAGTGCAGTGCAAATGTTTTTTGTTTTTAGAGCAGACAAGCAGTGTAGCCCTAATTCCAGCCCTGTGTGCAGTCAGAGTCCTGACAGCACTGGGAGCTCTGCTGAAGTGAATTAAAAATATGCTTTGGGGTTTTTTGGGTAAGGAAGGGCTTTAACCCTTCGCATGAAACAAGCCATGTAACTTCACTAAGCACATCTGAGATGAGCTTTCTAACACCTAATGGAATGAGAGTTTGTTTCCTGTCCAGCCTTGATTTGACTGGGTTTAGCATGTGCTTAAGAGCTTTGCTGAGTCTAGGCTGAGAAATACTTTTCATGTAGGAGTGCTGCAGAAAAGATAATGATCACAGGGGTCTGTGTGGCATCAAAGGCTTCAGCCTGTTCACTTTGAGCCTCAACTTGTCTCACTTTGACATTAGTAAGATGTCAGATTGTAGACTTTAGTTGAAGTAGCATTTCTCATCAGATTTCCAGTGTTTTGTCCCCCACCCTTGTCCCTTTTTGCCTATATGTGTCTTTCTCGTCTCAGATTGTTCAGAGAAATTGTAATTTAAAAATCCTTTTCCAACCACACCTGAATTTTCAGTCAGAATTTTAAGTGCTATTTGATTTGTAAGTATTGGCTGATACTTGGACTGATTAATTTCACATACTGGTTACTGGAAACTGCAATACTTCATTGCTCAGGCAAATATTGGCCCAGCACACGGAAAATGGCAAGTGGTCCAGCTGCCTTGGGGCTCCAACTAGAGATGTAGTAAAAAGAGCTGGTTTTTCAAAGTGCTTCCACCTTCTGAAATGTCTTTGCAGCTATTAAATGGACAGAAATAGTTTATCAAATATTATGTAGAGCTGAGACTTTCTGACATACTAGGATGTCTCTAAAACTCAAGACTGATACATTTATATAACATCTGTAAGGTATCATGTATCTGTCACACTCAAATCCAAATTAGGAGCAACTGTTCATTCTGAGGTAAAATTCTGATCCTGCCAAAGGCAAGAGAAGTTTGGTTGGTGGGAGCCAGGTATTTGGCTGGTTTCTTCCAACTGTTACTTGCAACAAGTTTTTCAAGTTGTTTTTTGAGTATATTGCTGAGCTTCCTTAATAAGAGGTTGTAATTTATTTAGCTGGAGCCTGAATTAGCCTTTAGTCACTGGCTGTGGTTACTGTTTCTACTGTTCATCATTTCAGACACTCAGAGTCCGTGTATCCAAAGGGTGTTCACTCCTGTTGTGGTGACACAGTTTAGTGGTCAGTGTGCAGGACAAGAAGAATGCTGTCTTCCACACACAGCACTGTTTTGTGATTAGCATTTTGTGTGGTAAAGAGGGGAGGAGTTGAAAACTTCATCCTAAAATGTAAGTATACACAGTCTAGGTGGCTTTTCAACTCAGTCCAATAAAACGGAGTTTATCTCCTCTCTGAAAATTTTAGCAGAAATTATTAAAAAATATTGTTTGTTTTAGACAGTCCTGAAACTCTGCACTCTCACAGTCTAGGAACTGGATATAGATGTAGACTTGTTGACTCGTGCAGCTGAATATTCATTGCCAGAGTTCACAGACTCCTGCAGAATGCTCTGGCCGCTATCAAAACTGGGTTCCTCTGCTAAAAATTCAGAGTTACTAAAATTAAAAAAAAATAATTGCAACTGCATTTGGCCTGAGGGTTTTCATTTCAAACTATATAACTTTTCTCAGATGTTTTTCTTAAGCTGGGCAGTTTAGAATTGTTAGGCCATCCCACAGTGATCTTGGCCTTCTTCTAAAGGGTGGATAGAAAGATGAATTCCATGTTCCTGTCAGGAGTTCAGTTACTTTGTTGGCTAGTGCATTAAGAAAGCTGCTGTCAGTCTGGCTGACTCAATTCCACAGGATGTCTTGATTTTTTCCAGTGCTGCTCTTAGTATTTTGTTCCTGCATGTCAGATAGTGTCTCAGCATGGACAGTGACCTCCATAATAGCTACTTTTTGTGCCTTTTTCTAACCCCACTCATACTCCAGTGTGAATAGTGATTGCAGAGACATTGTTTGGCTTGGTTACCACCTCCCTATTTCATTGCTTCCTCTGCTTACTGGGTCCATCAGAGACCTACTGTTTCTCTAGACATCTCCCTCCTGATATGCTTGAGGCATTTTTTATCATTTCTTCTGGCAATTTATCGTCCTGGATTTTTTCTTTATTATATCTTTTTCATTTTTCTTGTCAAAGCCTGTTCTGTGAATTAAAGGCAGATGAACTGGATTTAGAGTGCCTGAAATAATGTTTTGGCCCTAAAACTCTCCCTCTGCCACACCACTGGAAATTATTGCAACTTTTCTGCATCTTTACTTTAAAGATCATGTTGAACTCAGGCAGACATGTGCCACTGTTCTAGCAGTAGAATATTTATTTAATCCCTGCATAGAGAAGCAAAGAGTGAAATCCTAAATCCATTCAAACCAGTGGGGCTTTTCCGGGGCTCCAGCTGAGTCGTGGCTTAATGATCAGGTTTGTGGTCTGTATTCAGCCTTCCAGCAAGAGGATAAAGAAAACACAAAGCAGGATTTTCACTCCCATATTCTTGGATGAGAGACTAACTGAGGGGACAGTGTGTTACAGCAGGAGGTGAAGGAGCAAGTTTTCGTTTGGTTCTTGCACCAGCCTCCTAAAACATACTTTAAAATTTATGTTTTACCATTTACCTGGCTGTAAAATGAAGTTTCTTGGCAGCAGAGTATAGTTGGAATCCATAGTTTTGCCGGTGTATTGCAGTTGTTTTCGAGGTCCTGGAGATGAGTAGCTGACTGGGATGTGCTAAGCCCCTAAAGCAACAGATAAGCTTAAGCTGCATGTTTATTCAGGCCCTTAAGTGTTGCCTGGGTGGGGCCTTAATTTATCCCCTGTGAATTGTGGTGATGTGCCCCAGTGGAAGTCATCTGGTTTGATGACAAGCCCTGCTTACTCCCCCAGCAGAGAAATTTGCTGAAATAAGGTAAGTTAAAAAGGTTTCCCCCTATTCCTGTCCCTCGCTGAAGAGGCCCTTGAACATCCAAAACTGTCAGGAGTGCTTATTCAGAGAAGCAACGGTTGGAAGCTGAAGATAAGAACACTTATCTCTGTGTCAAGACTATTCAGTGTCTTTGATGGACTCCCAACGTGCTGTAACAAGGAGCTCAGGCTGGAGATGCCGGAATGCCAGGAGTGCAGGGGGGTGGTGTTTATCCCCTTGGAACATGGCATACATCAAACCCATTACACGGTGCAAAAGGGTTTCCCCTGTCACCAGCCAGTGTTGTGAGCTCTAAGGAAATATGAGGAGCCTCCTCCTTTAGATGCTGATTTAATTTGAAATGTATATGAACAGAGAGAGAGAGCAAAAGAGGGAGAGAAGGTGGAATCTCGTGTGTTCTGCAGCAGATCGCCACATCTGCCTTGTCATTTGGCAAACACAGCTGGACCTGAGGCTCCGAGTCTGTGGGATGTGCTGTGTTTCTGCCATGAATTGTCAGCCTCAGAGAAGCACGGGAGTAAGAGAGGCATGGTGTCAGAGCAGAAAATCAGTAATAAAGGGACCAGCAAGCCATTTGAAAATAAATCAAAGCAGTTGCATTTTTGGATTGTGCTTGCCCTCAATGGCTAGAAATGTGCTCTGTCCTCTTCTCCTCCCCCAGGGAAAGTGATGGGAAGGGCTGGTGTTTCTCTGGAGGCTGCTCCCACTGTTTGGTGGGAGTTAGGCTGTCCTGCATGGCTACTGGTGCCTGCAGGTCCCAGAGGAGCTTCAGCCTGCCCTGTGCCCAACCTTGTCCCACTCCTGCTGCAGCCACAGACCCTCCACGGAGCCATCTCTGGGACAAACTCCTCCATGAGGATTTCTCTGAGCTTGCACTCTGAAACTACAACCTGTGTCACACATCGGTGACAGCCAATTTGACAGCTGACAGGATCACATTAGGTTCTGCAAGGACTTAATCCTGGATCAGAATCTTCCCTGAAATAGTTTGTGTCCATCAGGAATGTGGCTTAAAAACCTGGTTTTGTTTAAATGAGTGCCCTGGAGGGGCATCCTGCCGCAGCCAGGCAGCTGGAGTGGCACCCACCAGAAGGTTCAGTCCAGCAGATACAAGAGCAGACTCATCCGGGTGAATAGCAAGCCTTGGGCATCCCTCTGCCTGGATGTTTGTACCGTGCTCTCTGGAATGTCCGCGCCTTGGGATGCTTGTGCTTCTCCTGAGCAGAGCAAAAACACTAGAGAGCGCCATGTATTTGTAGATTTTGGCTTGTGAAGTGCAGCCTGAGGATGCGAGTGCTCCCTGAGGGGGAGGATCCAGAGAGCTCGGGACCCGGCCTGCTGTGTGCTGCTCGGCAAGACTTGGCTCTGGAGGGCTGGTTTCCCTCTGGATATGGGCAGCTGCAGATGCAATATAGCTTTGTATTTTGTCTTTGGGGGAGAAAAGGCGGTTTGGCTGGCAGGAAGAAATCCTCTTGGCCCCCCTGCTGGTAGAGGAGACGCATTTGAAGCACCAGACCTTCCCAGCCTTCTGTTCCAACCCTCCTATGGCCTTGAACACAGCAACCAAGAGAGGGAACTAGGACGGGCTGGACAGTGATCTCCCATCTGAAGGAAATTCTCAGCACAGACCAGGATGGAATGTCTCAGGCGCCCATGAGGAGCTTCTCAGGAAGACTGACTTCGGTTTTGATCTGACACTTTCCAGTCCTTACGAAGAAAACTTTTAATTTTCAAGTACTTCAGTACATAAACAATGTTTAATGTTTTAGTGTATTTGAATGGCTGAGTCTTTAAAAGCAGGGTGGGTCCGAATGTTTTGCTGTCTCTTATTCCCACTCACACAAAAGGCATAGACACCATGTGGGCTTCACAAGGGCTCTACCCTCTTCTGCCTCGTGGGAGGGTGAGAAGCTCCTGACCGTGTCAGCAGTGCTGGAGAATAACTGTCCTTGCTGTTACAGCACTCACTGTCCTGTATCTTTTCCCATTATCCAAAGCCTCATGAAGATTCCCTCTACCCTAACTTGGTGGGGAAGCAGTTCGCATGGCATCATGCTCTTCTTAATTATTTGCCATGTGATGGTGATGACTAAATTTCCATTATAATGAGGTGGCTTTTTTTTCCCTCCCCAGTGAAAAATGAGGCTTCACTGAAACCTGATTTATCTTTCAGGAGATGCACATTGCCATGCAATCAGAACTATTTTTTCAAAGAAAATCTTAAGGATGTTTTTTTTAAGGAAGGTGATATGTAGATACTTCAAATTTTAAGTTTGCTATTTTTCTCGTCCTTTTTGTGTGCTACTTAGTCAAAGAGGCCAGCTGTTATTTTTCCTATCTCACATTTTCATTTTTTGGATGTCTTATTACCTTGACATTTCCAAAAACATTTCACAGTGGGAAAGCACAAAAATAGTAAAAGAGAAAGAAAATGATAGAGAAGGAAAAAGGCAGTAGCGTAAAGATGTTTTGGAGGAAATGTTTTTATTGCAATTGTTAGCAGGAGGAAAAAGAAGGAATACATTTCTTTTCTTCCTCCTCATCAAACTTCTTAATGATGTAGATGTTTAGAAGTTCAACTGAGTAAAAAATCAGATTTTGGCACGTCTGAATGGATCCAATTTATCCCGTCCTGTTTTGACACTGCTGCTGATCCTCTGGCCCTTGGGCTGTGTCAGGAGCATCTGGAAACAGCAGATAAGAAGGAGCCTTGGGGCAGAGCTGGAGCAGTGCTGGAGGGCAGGAGGCATCTGTGCTTTGGGGAAACTCTGCAGACAGGGAGAGCTGCTGGGCAGAGCTTCTATCCAGGGGGAAGCCACCCCTGTGCTTTGGGAACTGCCTCCCTCCTCTGCAAGGAAGGAGGATGTCATCCAGCACGGATGGAGGCTGGTGTCCCAGGGAAGGTGGCGTGCCTGGCACCAGGCACAGGATTACTGGCTGGAGCAATAACTTTTCAGGAAGTGCCTTGTGAGATTTTATCTTTTCCTTCAGAATGTTGGATCTATGCAAATTCTTGAGCGCAGGGAAGAAAACAACTCTGGACACACGGCTCTTGAAATGAAGAAAAATGAGCCCTAAGTTAGAAAAATGGAGCAAAGCATCCAGAAATAAGAGTTCAGGGGAGATGTTGGAAGTAGCTGTGAAGATTCCTTCCCATTCTTTGGTGCAGGGGATGAGGCACTGGTGGGAAAATGAGCATCAGAGCTGGAGAGGCCGACAGGAATGTGATCCTCAAGGAAAGGCAGTCTCAAGCCTGGTCTGAGGAGGAGGTAGTTTCTGGCACCTTGTGGCTTCTGTACTCAAGGAGTAGTAGTAGGAATAAAGATAACAGGTGTGATCTGGAAGGTTTTGTGGTGGGAATATTGGCAAACTGCAAATCCTCCATAAATGTTTGGGGACTAAGGCACACAGGATATAAGCTTTCAGAAAAAGAACAGATTTCATGGCTCTGCTACTTGGAGAACAGTGTGTTTACTGGGAATGTTGGATTAAAACTGAATTTCTCCATCAGCAACTGTCCTCAGTGTGTGTTGTGTTGTAAGTGGGCAGGGGACTTTTGCCTGCATTAAATTAAGGGGTGCAATGTTATGAATAGTTTTCTTACTCAGGATGGCATTACTCCAAGCCTCAAGGTAATTTATATCTCAGGTAGGCATGCTGTAGTTTAACAAGGCTAAATATGGACAAATGAAAGCCTGATGCACTGGAAGCAAAAGCAGAGTTTACCAAGAGTAGTTTAAAATTCTTCATATTGTAGGAACAACCATAAGCAGATTTTTTTTTTAAATTGGATTTTAAGACAAAGCACAGCGGGTACAAAGGTTTAGCATGAATTCAAATGCTGCTGCTTATTAATGAAACAAGTGATTATTTATGAGTCGTAGTTTTTCCTTTGCTGTTTAATACTCTGGCAGCCAGAGACCTATGTATCATGTTATAAACATTAGGTTTTCAGAGGAAAATTAGTTGCTTTTTCTTACAGTACTTGGCAAGGCAGGAGAACTTAGTCCCAACTTGCTAGAGGTAATCGTGCATCTCCTTGGCAAAGAATGGGTGGGAAGAAAGAGGTGGAGAGTGTGTAAATATCCTTCTGGTCAGCATAAAAATAGTGAGTTGGGGAAAAAGTCACACAGATGATTTAACCATTTTTCATCTCTTTGCTTAAAGAACTGAGAAAAAAGTGTGTTTGACAAATGAGTTATTGCATCAGCCCCTCAGCTAAAAGAACCCTTTTTGAGCAAGAAAAGAATTATCCTTTCCCAGTTACTTTGTAGTTCTTATTTTAGCCTTTGGGGAATAATGGTCGTTTGGGGATTTTTTTGAAGTGTGTGGTTTGGGTGTTTTTACAAAGAAAGAAGGCAGCATGTAGAGACATTAATTGGTTGTGCCCTCCCTGCTTCAAGACTGCTGGTGAAAAAAGAAACCCAGCCATCCTCCTTAGTGCACATGGGCTTCATAGTATTTGGCACCAGGCAGACACAAGATGAAAGTGTGTTTCTTGACAGCCAGCTCTGTACTGGCAGCCTTTACTGCAGGCAGCAAATTAATCCACTCAACTGTGTTCTGCATAATTGTTGATACTGTCTTAATTGGTACCATACGTTTTTCTGTGTCGACATGTCCATCATGTTAATGTCTAGGGACTGTTGTTTGCTGCCAACTCAGGAGCAGCACAGCCTGCTCCATCCTAACTCAACCCCTACTTAAAGTGCCTTGGTAAGAAATGTGACTTCATGGCAAAGGCAAAACAAAGAGCCATGTTGGGGCACGACTCAAAATTCCTGGGAAAAAGAAATGGGACTCCAGATTTCAGTAGTGTTTGGAGACAAGCCAGCTTTCCATGGCTCTGTAAAGGCAATCCAGTTCAGCCAAAGTCAAGTCTGAAGGCAAAGGAGCTTATTCTCCTGCTCCCAGGAAATCTGTGGCAGGGGCTGGCAAACGTTTTCCAAGCGTGTTGCCGTGGGGTATCCAGGTCAAGGCAACTGCAGAGCTAATTGACCCCAGTGCACTGATGGCTTTGAATTTCACCCATTAACAGGCTAGCAGCCAAGGCAGAGCCTGGAGTGCAAGTGCAATCTGCTGTCCCCCAGCTCCTCCACGTGCTGTGGTGACAGGGCAGGCAGATGCCAGGGAGGTTGCAGCCCAGGCTGAGGTGACCATGCAAGGGCATCCATGGAGTCAGCTCCTAAGAGGGAATAACCATCTCATCACCAGGCAAAGGCATCACTTCCCTCCTGGGTAAGACAGGGTGGAGGTACTTACTCAGGGTGGAGAAGCATTACTGGATGTAGCTACCTCTGAAGTATCAGCCTCTAAAAATCCCAAATTAAGCACTGAAATAAAAGGGCACTTTTGGCCATCTCTGTGGTCTAAATAAGTAGTACCATTCCTTTGTTTTGCCGAGGAGTTCCATGGTTACACTCACTAGAGCTTGCAAGAAGTCAGCATCCTTGTGAGAGGCATCTCACTGAGTGCATGGTAACTGAGGAGTTGTGTGTTCAGAAGAGTGCTGGGACCATGCATAGGATGCCAGCAAACAGCAACGGGGGTCAAATTTTGAATAACATTTTATTCAGTTAGTGCCACCTCTGCTAAGCATTGACTTATCTGGGATGGAAAAAGGGCACGTGACTCCAAGTGTGAGTCTCTAGCCTAAGGCAAATGTGCAGGGAGGGCAAATAGTGTTTGCACAGATGACCTTACTTCGGACCCCTCTGGGTGCCAGGTTTCTACACTTCACTTGTGCAGTGAAATTGTTTACTGTAATATTGCCTGTGCAAATATGCACCCACATACACTCTCATTTCCTCTCTCTCAAGGTTAGTTGATATGAGCTTCACTTCTTTACATCATTTATGTGCCATCCTTTCTTGTTCAAGCTGTTAGCTGGTTTTAAGCAAACCTACTTAGGTAGGATTGAGAGGGTTTCTTCCCTATCCTTTTGTAAAGCCATCAGGGTATATTTAGGCTATGGCCAGTGTAGGGTTGAAAAGCTCATTTAAGAGAGCAGCAAAACACTTGGGAACATGTTTTGTGGAGGCTGTAAACCCTAATGGTGATATTTGGGTGTGGAGAAGAGAGAAGCAGGAGGGAAAGAAATGCCAAAACAAATGTGTTGCCATAAATTTCAGGGAATATGGAAGAATATTTGCACGGGCTTTTACAAGTGTAGCTAGAAAATATAAGTCTGCTAAGCCATAGTGTTTTATTTAAGAGTCTTTGCATTCTCACTGCATGTGGAGTGCAGTGGCAGTACTGGTAATCAGTATCCCAACAGAAGTGTCATTCTTGTGAGAGCTGTGGACTGCCTCACCCTTTGTGGTTCCCAGGAACTGGCATTGGGAAATCAAATTAAAAAAACAAAAGGAAAAATTTGCTTCAGCAAGTAGATGTGAGAGACAGATGAAATGGCTGAACTAAAGGAAAACCTTGATGGGGAAAAAAACATGGCAAAGTGAGACTTCCAAGCTGTTTCTGGCATCTCTCTGCACACCTTTGGTGAGCCAAAAAAGTAGTGCTGAGAGTGCCCTGTCTGATGCAACTTCAAGCTAGGAATCACAGGTTCCACCCCAAATCCTTTCTAGCCTCAGAAGTCAAAGGATTTGGGTCGTAACTGGATGAGCTTTCTTCTTTCCTGAGTGTCTTGAGGAGCCTTCCATCAGTGTAGGCACTGCAGGTAGAGGTGCAGCTGAGGAATGCAGCTTTTCCAGGAAGTAGAGGGAAAAGGTATTGGCTTCATGCACAGAGGGATCATCATCACTGAGCTGTCCTGAAAAAATACACAGCCCAAGAGGTGGTTTGAGACAAGGTGTTTCTGAAGGGGGAAAAAACCTTGTAGATTACTTCAACCTGTTAGGGAATCATCTTTGCAAAGCTTTCTGGAGAGCTCTGAAATGCTTCCCTACACTTACACTGAAAGAATCCGTAAAGCTGTGATTAAGTGTGTTTTGTCAGCACTTGAAGTGGAGATTACATCATCTTGGTAATATATGTCTGTAAAACCAAGGCACAGCAGTCTTCCTGATCAGAAGCAGAATGCAGTATTGCCTCCTTCCCCCACTGATTTAACTGCCTTTCTTAGGACAGGAAATTTATATTACTTTTTCCAATTGAAACTTTATTAAAATTGAGTAAGGAATGCAGTTTGGAGATTTTGTCTTAATGTAGTTACTTGAGCATTTGGATCTAAAATGATAACAAACTGGGATACCTGATGCTTCTAAATTAAACCTTGTTTTTAATGAGAATTCTCTCTTAGAATATATTTCTATATACAATCATCAGGTGTTGGTTTCCCATATGATTCACTTTAATCAAAATGCCATTGTTTTCTCCTTCTATGTTTCTTGTAGTATTTTTCTCCATTTTTGTGGGGGAGAAAAGGTCACAAATAGATTTGGCTCAAAACTTACAGAGGCTTTTGGTTGCTTCTGCTTTTGACCAAGTCTAAACGTTTCTTATCCTTACAAACTTTCACTGCTGGAAGTGGAGATGCTTTGCTGGGGCTCATTCCAGCTGAGTGGTGGTGTTTTGGTCTTGCTTCTCACAGATGCTGGGGCTGCCAGTGACCTGGGAGCCTTCACCCCTGCCCGTCACTCCCACCTTGGCCTCCAGAAACACCTCCAGCCACTTCACCCTTGATCAGCTGGCGAGGGAAACAATTCCAGTCCAAACCAGAGCCCTTGTAAACCACGTATTAAAAGTGTTTTACAAGCCTGTGCACTAAATGGGAAACGTTGTTCACGTGTGGTTGTAACTGAGGCCAGAAACAGCAGGGAAAGGGGAGCGAGGCCACGTGAAAAGCTCAAGGGACACGGCCCCCAGCTGGGCAGCTACAGGACCAAGGGTCCCTTCACAGGTCACTGCCTGGTGGCTGCAGCTGCTTTCAGCTCTCAGAAGCCTTTCTTAACTCAGACACAGCTAAAGACACCCCAGGAGCCAGATAAATTCAAATCCCTACTGGGTGAGAAAAGGGGCTGCTGATGGGGATGAAGGGGAAGGGATGAGCTCCTGCAGGAGCAACAGGAGGAGGCAGCAGGGCCTTGGAGGGGTCAGATGGGCTGTCTGGCAGGTTTGAAGGATGGAGCTGTTTGTCAGGGAGCACCAAATCAGTGTGAGCCCCAAAGTCAAAATGTCCTAAGGATTTGCTCATAAGGGCTGTGGCACAGTTTTGGACTTAAAGCCCAGCAATGATCTCCTGGCAGCTGGAAAAGCAGCTGGGTTGCTGTCCCCCCACACCCTGCAATTTAAATTAAGCTGGCACGGGTCTCAAGACGGGTTTGCCCACCTAAACCTTGTCTAGTTGCTTTTTTTTTTTCCCCAAGCATGCAGACAAGACAGAGACTTGTTAAATGGGGAGAAATATCCTTACATTTAACATAATTATAGTATTTATATTTCAGGGAACAATTTGAAATAGTTTTAATGCTTAGCTGTAAAAATGGCTTTAATATTTTAGATGGGCTTTTATCCATCTTCCTTAGTAATTTTTTTTCCCCCAAGTTAAACTTGAACTTCATAAGCACTGATGATATGAAAAGATACAATTAAAAAAATGTATCTAAAGAAATTAAGTGCATTTGGATTCTGCCAAGCTTTGTGCAGGGCTTACCTCTCTTACTTCTGATTTGGGATTGCATCCAGGCTCTCTTCCAAAAGTTTGAACACCTCATGTAGCTTTCTTGGCCTTACTGAAGCTGCATCCCAGTGTACAGTGCCCTTGGATGTAGCCATGAAGGTTGAATGGGTGATTCCCCACGTCAGAGGCTGCGCCCAGCTGGGGTGGCAACATCTGAAAAGACAAGGAGGTACAAAATAAATGTGAGTTACGACTTCCAGAGCTGATGTGAACATCATGTTTATAGAGAGAGCAGGGTGAGGCACATCTGGGCTGCTTTGGGTGTTTTTGTCTGCTGGCTGCTTGTGATCTTGCTGCTGAAGAGATGCAAGATCTTACTGATCTTGCTGTATTGACAGCAAGCAGTGATTCTTCTGCTGCCCTGGGAGCTCTCAGCTGGTGGCTGTGCTTCCCACTGGGAAGGGTCTGTCTGAAGAGTCGTGCTGAGAGAGGTGGAACCTGCAGTTACTCTGTGGTGACAGCCTGGGAACCTTAGCTCAGGACTTTTATTGACTTTGTTTCATGAAGGGTGGCTTTTTAGGTTGTTACATTGGTATTGAAGCCCTCAGGTTCCCAGGTGAGTGGAGGGCAGCATGAGCACCCTGCAGCACCAGGCTGGGCACACTGGGCTCTGGGGGTGACTTCTAGGCAGCACTGCTGAGCTGTTTTTACACTATGACATTAAACTGCTACTCTCAAATGTCTGCAGCTGCCTGGGGCTGGGAGGGCAGGCAGAAAGCTGACTTGGTAGAGCTGATATCATTGTGTTTCCTCCTGTGTCCCCCTCAGGACTCAGCTGTTAGAGGCTGCAGTGCATGCAGGACGTGGGGCCTTATCTGGACAGGGTGTGCAAGGCAAGCAGAAGTGATCCATCAGAGTCAGGGTGACTTCCTTGGCTTAATGATGGCAAAACTGACCCAAATGGTGGTCACAAAGGAGCCTCCTTTTCTGTAGCTCACCCTTTGCAGCTTCTGTACCAGGGATATGGTACAGAACTGTCACTGTCTCCTGGTCTTTGCTTTGCAAGCACTGAATTTCAGTCTGTTTTGTGGATACTGACACAGCAGACATGTAAGGGAAGAAATAGTGACAAAAGCCTTCTTCAAAAGTGCCTCTGGGTTCTGTCTTTCATTAAATTTGTTCTGCTCTGTGTGTGCACAGCATTCCTCTCCCCTTAGACAGAGAATCTCCTAGACTTCTAAGCAAGCTAGGCCATAAAAATATTTACATTTTTCTATGGCATATGATCAAACAAGCATGGCACTTGTTAAGGAATTTTGGGACAGGGATTCAGTGTGAGCATGGCATCCTAAGCTGCAGCAGACTGGCTTGCCTTGCTTCTATCCCTTCAGGGAGGAGACAATCTCATGCACAAATGCCTCTGTGGCCATGAAAATACTTTGCAGGCCCCAGAAAGAGGCAGTGTGTTGAAACTGCCTTTCTAGACATAATTCCAAGCAGCAGATTGTTAATACTACTTTACTCATGGGAAAAGCCCTTTGTTTTAAAGACAGATGTGGTGTTCATTCAAGACACGTTTGATGCAGTTAAAGCCCCATATATAGCAAGGAGATTATATTAGATGCCCTCACAACTGCTTCAGGCTTTTGAGTTAGGCTTAGAGGTGACTTGTCTTCTGAGTCAGTCTTGATCCTTCATCTGCTTCCCTGCCTGCTGCTGACATCAGCACTGTGACTGAAGGTGCAAAGTCTGAGCTCTGGGGCTTATCTTGTGAGCAAAGGTTTGTTGCATCTACGTGCGTGTTCATGGTGTCCTGTTCTTTGTACCCCAGTTGTGAGCAGTCGTGGCAGCTGGGCAAAGAGGGCTGGAGAGGGATGTTTGACAAGGGCACCATTAGGACAATGGGGAAGGGCTGTAAGCTGGGAGAGGGCAGGGTTAGGTAAGATATTGGGAAGAAATTCCTTACTCAGAGAGTGCTGATGCACTCAAGTTGCCCAGAAAAGTTGTGGCTGCCCCATCCCAGGAAGTGTTCAAGGCCAGATTGAATGGGCCTTTGAGCAACCTGGCCTAGTGGAAAGAGTTCCTGCCCATGGCAGGGGGTTGGAACTAGGTGAGCTTTAGTGTCCCTTCCAACCCAAGCTGTTGTATGATTCAGTGATTTGAGTGAGCTCCATGGAAGCAACCAGGCTGTGGTGTGGTTACAGCCCAGGGCACATGCTCCAGTCCTGCAGCACTGTGAGTGCTTCCTGATGCAGGGGTTTGCTGGAACTTACTGGATCCAGGTGTACCAGTTCTACCAAAATTCAGTGGAATTCTGGCTCCAAGTGCTCTGTCACATGTACCATGCTGTTGCAAGTGAGACTTAAGTAGCTACAGGGATTTTCTAGCATGCCTGGGTACCTCACTCCTGCTAATGTCAGCAGAAGGTAGCAGCCTTGGTGTGTTTGAAAATCCCAATAGACATGTACTGCAACCCTGTCCAGCCAAACCCCTCACCCAGGCTCCTTTTCCTTTTGGCTCTACTGGAGTAGCCCTGGAGATAGAGGGAACAGAAATGCCGGAATCAGGCCCCTTGCCTGTCCTCAAACACAGTAAATCCTTTCCAGATGTTAAGAAAATTAGCTGTCTTCCTCTGTTATGAGGAAAAACCTTGGACTGAATTTATATAAATTTATGTATATTTATATATATGTACATTGCTGTGGCTAAGCACAGTATGTATGACACTGTCTGATGTGTCCACTGGAAAGTCAAGAAACAGCTTCTGTGAGAGCCACGATGTATTTCCCTCTTCTACTGAATGGAAATATGAATTTAATTTTATGTATCCTTTCACATATATGTGTGTATAAATACAAATTTATGGATCTATAGACTCTTACTGATCAACCCTATAGATTCTCATCTCTCATTTGCCTATAGCCTATCATCTATCCGTCTGTCTATCTGTCTATCCATCTATCTATCCATCCATCCATCCATATAGTTTAACTATATTCACAGAATCACAGAATCCACAGAGGTTGGAAAAGACCTCTGAGGTCACCGAGTCCATCCTTTGACCCAACCCCACGTTGTCCCCCAGCCCATGGCACTCAGTGCCACACCCAGGCTTTTTTTAAACACTTCCAGGGATGGTGACTCCACCACCTCCCTGGACAGCCCATTCCAAAGGCCACTCACTCTCTGTGATGAACTTCCTGATGTCCAACCTGAACTTCCCCTGGAGCAGCTTTAGCTGTGCCCTCTTGTCCTGCTGCTGATTCCTGGGAGCAGAGACCGACCCCCCCCGGCTGCACCCTCCTGTCAGGGAGTTGTGGGCAGTGACAAGGTCTCCCCTGAGCCTCCTCCTCTCCAGGCTGAACACCCCCAGCTCCCTCAGCCTCTCTCCACAGCCCTTGTGCCCCACACCCCTCTCCAGCCTCGTTGCCCTTCTCTGGACACTCTCCAGCCCCTCAATGTCCTTCCCAAACTGAGGGGCCCAGAACTGGACACAGCACTCGAGGTGTGGCCTCACCAGAGCCCTGGACAGGGGCAGAATCCCTTCCCTGCTGCTGCTGCCACACTGCTCCTGATCCAGGCCAGGAGGCCATTGGCCTCCTTGCCCCCCTGGGCACCCTGTGGCTCATGTTCAGGTCCCTGTCCCCCAGCACCCCCAGGGCCCTTTGTGCCTGGTGCTCTGCAGCCCCTCTGGCCCAGCCTGTGCTGCTGCAGGGGGTTCTGGTGGCCAAAGGGCAGGACCCACCCCTTGGATTTGTTCAATCTCATCCCATTGGATTCTGCCCATCCGTCCAGCCTGTCTAGGTCCCTCTGCAGAGCCCTTCTGCCCTCCAGCAGACTGACACTTACCCCCAACTTAGTGTCATCTGCAGATTTGCTAATGGTGGACTCAGATACTAGATACTCACCAAGTATATATCATGGCAAAGTGTTTGTGGGCTTTCCAGAAATATTTCTTTTTGTTTTGACACAGGTACATGAAGCAATTTGCCAAGATGACTCTCTAAGGAGTACACTGAAGAGCTCTGAAGAGCCTGAAGGTGGCAGGTACAGGGGTGGCACATCTGAACTGCTCCTGCCTGTTCTGGAACATCCCAGTGAAGCTGCCATTTATGATAAATAACTTCCCGCTGATAGCATTATTGCAGGAAATACTAAATGAATCTGATGTTGAATCCTTACAGGCTTACCTTTCCTGATAACTCTATGTTAATGTTACATTAATTATTCCTGACTTACAATGCTGTTGAGTGTTGATAAAGGCTGAATTGCTACTTGAAATGCTGATCCTGACAGTCCTGTGGCAGGCACTAAAATGTGATTTCCCAGTCTTAGGGGAACAAGAGGGAATACATTACTACTGTGATTAGAGCACTTCAGAAGAAACGTATTCCAGTCACATCTCATGGAGCTCTCACCTGAATCCCTCATGCTCTCAGTAGCCAATGCCTTTGCACATGACATAAAAGGAATATACACTCCCTATTTTTATTTAAAATTTTATGGCAATTGCTGAAGCAATTCAGTTCAGTGTGTGTGAACAGGTCCCCACAAGGAAGGTGCTGGATGTCCATGGAGCAGTGGGCATTTCCTTCACCTGACAGCTGACACATGGGAGTAAGGCTTATGGAGCAAACAGCAGGAGACCAGTTCTCACTGCTGTTACCTTACCTGCAATTTCGAATCCGAGCATTTTGACTCCAAACTCTGGCATTGCCCATTTCTACACGCCCACTGTTTATCTCAGGTTGTGTAACACTGCCTTTTTTCATGATGTAAAGAACATGGGAACTATGTGGCAAAGTTGAAAACTTCCAGGGCTGGGAAATTGCGTTGAGCCTATCAGCTATGTTGAGCTGTAATCTCCCCAAATCCCCCCCTCCTGAGGTGCTGCAGGAGGAAATAAGCAGCTGTGCCATTTTGTAGTAGCTCCACCTCTCCCCAAAGTCTGGATGCCCTGTGTGGCAGGGGAAGGGTTCAGGAAGGGAGGAGAAATGTTATAAAGTAGGATTTTGGGAGTGGGGGAATCTCCTTCCACTCTCCTGCACAAGCAACCACTTTGGCCTTCACTGTAGGAAAAACGTTCCATCTCTCAGAGGGTGTTTGAGGTTTCTGTTTGTTTATTTATTTTAAAAAGAAAGCATCTGGCGTTTGTATGCCAACATTAATGAGTCATTTAAAATATACTCAGCACTGCCCTTGGGAGGCT
Organism: Calyptomena viridis; assembly: GCA_013390005.1. Lineage (NCBI taxonomy): Eukaryota > Metazoa > Chordata > Aves > Passeriformes > Eurylaimidae > Calyptomena > Calyptomena viridis. The sequence continues at coordinate 186,987 of WEIV01026866.1, forward strand.
GGGATCTTCCAGCTAGAAGAAATGAGATGAAAGGCAGGAGGCACACCCTGAAGGACTTTTTTCCAAGGATGAGGAAGGGTGACAAATTCCATTTTTACCTCTCTTCTCTTCCCATCTCACCATGACCCCCAGGAGCACTTCCAGCCTTCTAAACCCCCTTGGTGAGTACTTGGAAATCAGAGTTAAAAAGAGCATCTCTGAGGCTGCTGTGCCCTCTGTAGAGAGCCCAGTGCTTGCCAGTGGGTCTCTCCAAGGAAAGCTGTTTATTTCTGGCACTGTGCAGGGCCACAAATAGATTTGGTGGTGGGGAAGGACAAGTGTGGGTTGGTCTGGCTCTGTCCTTTCTGCAGTGTCAGCTGGCAGCTGGAACCACTCAAATCCATTAAAATTCATAAATATATGAGAAGTGAAGCTCTAAGGAGACCCAGCCACATTCTCAGAGGTTCGTGAGCAGCACACCAGGCCAGGAGCAATAGGAAGGTCAGTGGCCAGGGATCCATTGCAATGCTGGGATTATAGGAACTTGTGGAGTCTCTTTATGGTAGGATATTTCCAAGTATAAATTAAACATTTAAGTCTCCAGTAGTGAAACACTCAGAGAATTACAGATTTGGTAGGAAGAAATCTTCCTGCTTTAGATTTGTCTCTGGGAAGGAGCTGTAAGCTAAATCTCCTAACAGGAAAAGGTACTCTTAGGTCAGGTTACACTTTCACCATCTGGTCTGTCAGTGGCAGCATCATGACGTGTTGGTTGTGCCAAGCATTTTCCTTCTGTAAAGCCTAAAAACTCCAGGATTGTTAGAATGAAGCTACTGTGCCATAAACAAATACTTGATTGTGTTTCCTGCTTGGTTTGGTCTGTTCCCCTTCTCAGGCCTTTACTATAGAGAGGAAAACAAGAACTGAAGCAACTCCAGCACCTGGGATGTGTCTAAGAAATGGAGAGAGGCCTCTGTGATCCAAGTACCTGCTGAAACCCCCATACACCAAAGAAATGCTCTCCTGTGCTTCTCCCCTCTGTTGTAGTGAACTCATTCATCTTCCAAATTGATTTTTGTAGACAGCTGCTGAATCATGCACAGAAACACTCCTGGGATGGAGAAAAGAGACTTCCTCAGGCAATGCTCAGCAGTGGAGGGTGGTCAAGTGGGCTTTCCTGGTTGCTGCTGCAGAGGAGGCTCAGGACATGCAGGCCCAACATCCCTGTTTATGGAAGTAGTTTGCATTTGAGGAAAACCTATCATTTTAAAATTTATTTTAGATAGATAGAGCTTATTTCCTTTTGCCTTTGGAAACAGCTGTGCCTCTGTGGAACAGCTTTACTGTGGTACAAACTGTATTGGCTCCAGAGGCATTTTGTGCTGCACCAGTTCATAAACCCTCATAGCTTCCATGAGCAGATGAACCTTTGATGTCCCTCCATCTGAGTTCCTGTGGACAGCTGGGTCCAGACTCTGGAGATGTAAAGGAAGAGCCTATTTTGGTCCGTCAGGGCTCTTTCAAAGAAGCAATGCTGCCACAGAGCTTGGATGCCTCCCAGAGATTGCTCCTGTGTCCTCATCCCACAGGCTTTGGAAGGAGGGTCGCTTAGTTTAGAACAGGATGGTTTATACTTCTGAATACTGCATGCTTTAAAGTGCTGTGTGGATGGAAGGTTAGAAGTGGACCATGTGAGTGTGTACCTGAAGGACAGAGTAGGCACCTTCTCAACATGGTTAAATGAATTGGGTGCCCAAAACAGAACAATGCTGCAGGGAAGGAGTTTGGTGATCCTCTCCTTTAGTGCTGCTTATGAGAAGGGACTGATGCTTGGGTAAGAGAGGGCAGATATCCAGAGCTAGAAGTAAGAGTGGTGAGTGGAAGAACAGGTGAAGTGGGTGCTGAAGGGATCACAAAGAGTGTAATGAGTGTGTCTGCAGAGGGCCTGAGTGTCTATACCCAGGCTAGTGCAATAATTAATCTTTTTCATCCTGACAGGTGCCTGCAGAGAAGAAGAAATGAAAGATCATGGTCTGACAGTGATTAATGTGTCATTGGTTGTCAGATTAAGATTTTGGAAGTGGGTAAATAAGCCATAGGCCAGGTCGTTGATTGTGTTTGGGAAAACTGCAGAGACTGACAGCTTGGAGGGAGCAGTTACTTACCACAGGCACTTACTGTGTGTTGTCTGAAACTACCCTGTTCACAGGACAGGAGGAGAAATGGGCGTGCAATTTCTGAAACAAAGCTCTGCCTCAAGCCTTGGTTACACTGCAAATGTGACAAAAGACAGAGCCAACCCCAGCCTGTGTTGCCCTGACGTCTTTGCAGGGTATGGAGGAGGCTGGGCAGTGGCCACAGCACACTACCATCCCGGGCTGCTTCCTGCTGGGGATGGGGACAGCACTGCCAGCCCTGCTGCCGGCCCGTGGCAGCACTGCCATGAGAGCTGGGGTGGAGATGTTTGGATGGGAGCAGCTCTGAGCACACTTGGGGCACGTTAACAGCTGCCTAGAGAGGCTGTGAGTCCAACCAGGAGGCAATGGGCAAGTTCAGGCACCTCCAGGGCTAGGCAGCAGCAGGATGGGAATACGGAGCTCCCAGATTGCAGTTTTCAACCAAGGTGCTCAAATTCTGCCAAAATCTTGCTTAAGGTGCCTATGGGATTTGCAGGTTTTGGTTTTATTGTAACAGCAGCAGCCTTTAATCTCTGTGGCTTTCATTCTCCTTATGTAAGATGGGGTTACTTATGCTCAACTCTTGTTTTTCAGAGTGCTGCCATCTCTGCACAAATGTTCCTGTAGACAACCACAATATTTAACATATGACACTGCTCTGTAGCTCTGCCTAATTCTCACACCAGTTTCCAAGCTTCTTAATTTGTTATCTTGGATCTGAGATGTTTTGGGAAGAGGGACTTGCTCAGGAGCAAATCTCCACAAAGGGCTGGAGAAAGAGGATGGCTGTGAGCCCTCCTTAGCCTTAGTTTGTATGGCATGAACAGGGCAAGGGCTGCACACATCCATTCACCTCATGAATCCAGCACTGCACAAGGCCGGTGTTGAAGTGTTAGTCACACATTGTCATCCTGTGTTTGCCCGTTTTCCTCTGGGTGTCTGAATGGAAGTGCTTTAATCCTTTCAGTTCTTGGTATGAAAAGCTGTTGGCATCCTGTATCTGTCCCACGGGGGTGATGAGTATCATGGTCTCATCCTCTCTCCTGACTGCCAGCTCTCTGGAGCCTGTTGCAGCTCTCCTCTGCCCCAGTTCCCAGTTTCAGTCTCAAAGTGTTTTATTTTATTGGGTGGGTGTTTCCTCTTGTTCTCCTGTCATTCACTATGACTAGTACTGCCTTATTTCTTCTCCAGAGTAACATGAGGCAAAGCAGCCTCCCCACATCCCACTCCTCCCAGGCAGGCCTCATTGTCCACACAGGCATCCAGCTTGCAGCACCAAGAAGCTGCTCAAACCCTTCCAGAACTGAGCTCCATTCCATGAAAATCTGGAGGGATGTTCTTGAGCTGATGCAAACTGGTGTAGCTCCATTGATGCCGATCCAGCTTATACAAGCCAAAAATACTTCACATAAGTGAATCATTCTGTTGGAATGTAAGCAGCTCTGAAGCACACCTGTCCCATGGGGGTGCTGGGGAGTGAAAGTTGCTTCCACCCTGTTTGGCTGATAATCCACACGAGCCACAAGTCTGCCATGGAAGAAAGGCTGCAGTGCCATGGTGAGTTACTTTACCCACGGTAAAATGTCACCAGTTTTGGACAGGGGTGCAGCAGCTGTTCCACAGCCCAGGTGGAAGAGATGGTCCTGTTGTTTATACAGCTCCATAAATGAATGCACTGCCATGCAAATAGCTCTTCCTTGAATGGTTTCCAGTGCATCTCTGGAGCAAAGCAGGACAGTGCTGCTGCGAGCTCAGGAGTGTTGCAAGGAAAATCACAGCTGTTCCAATGGCTGGAGGAGCAAGCACTGTGAGAAAGACAGCACAGTGTCACCAGTGGGGCCACGGATGTGTCCCCAGGGCACAGACAGGTATGTGCCAGGTAGGGGGAAGAAATTACCCTCCATGTAGCTCCATCCCCTCAAAACCTCTTTCTTTTCTGTTCCTCTGTGGCTTTGCAAAATACGTCCAGAGGTCAAAACTCACCTTTCCTTTTGGTTTCTTGCAGGAAAGGCAAGGAAAAGAATTGCTCCACCTTGCACATACAAAACAAGATGCCCTGAGACAAATGTCCCATGTTCCTCACAGCAGCCAGAGCTGGCATGGAGGAACAGCTCTCCCAGACAGACCTGCTTTGCTTTGGGAAGGTGCTTGCCCAAGATAGTTGCATTTCTGTTCCTGAAGCTGAGGTGACATTTTTCAGATTGCCTTGGATTCAAGGGTTTGTCACCTCTGGTCACATCCATCTTTGGTCCCTATTTTTTTTTTGGTTTTAAAACTTTCTGTTTTCTCAAGGGGAACCCAACTTGCTGGTGCCAAGAGGCTTCTCACAATCATGGGTAGAGCTGCAAGATCACAGGCTCCAAACTCCACACCAGGTAAAGATAAGGATGTGGAGCAAGAGGTAAACAGATTACCAGGCACTGTGAACCTGGGCTTTCCCTGGGATTGTTCATGTGTGCAATCACAGGGTTTTCCCAAGGGAAAAGCCATGAGCAGCCATGCTAGCTGATGGTGCAGGAGCAAGCACTGCCAGCTTTACAAAGCTGCACCCTGGGAAGAGCTGCTGTGATTGGAAAGTGGATTTTATGAACTCCAGATTTTCACAGTGAGGCTGGCACGCCAGCAATAGGCTCTGAACACAAAGGATGCCTTGCAGATACAAATCAGGGGAAGGCATCTCCAAAGGCCAGCCTGAATCACACATGGCCACTGTGCCAAGTGCCAGCTGCTGGGTGGCACCGGGCCCACAGCTGAGTCACAGGCACCCAGCTCAGGGGCCATTACTGCTGGCCTGATTAGCAAACTCACTGAGAATGTGCTGTGCTGACTGCAGAGCACAGGTGTCTCAAACAGAGGGCTTGCCCCTTGCTGATGGACAAAGGGAGCTTGGGGTGTGATGTGAGGTCCTGTGGTGGCTCAGTTGAGGAGAGGCTTTAAAGAATAGCGGAGGGATTTACCCCTGACAAAGGAAGTAGGGCAATAACTATCACTGTCCCAACCATCACAACTCCCTACCTGCTTTGAGTTGTTTAGAAATATCTTTATTATGTCATTTTGTCTACAGGAACAGATGGAAAGGTTGTCTCCTACCATGCTTGATACAGCCCCTCAGTTGGAAAGAACCATTCCTGGAGCTGAGCCAGGTACAGAGAACATGTATATGGACCCTTTTATCTGCTCTGGCACAGCATCAGCCTTGGAAAGGCAACCTTGGAAAGGTGGGAGGCTGAGCCTGCCCTTGTGTGGCTGCAGTGTACTCACATAGAGCTGACTGGCTGCTTAAAGCCCTCCTAGCTCTGCTTGGCAGAGGACCCTTCACTTTGTACAAGGTCCTTGAGAAAGGTTTAGGAGAGGGTTGGGTACATCAGGAGCACTTGACAGGATGGGGAAAACAGCAAAGGACTCTCTTGCTGTCCTCCTCCTGTGCACTGTAGTGTCTCATCTCTTGACTCCCCTGCAAATGCTGATGGAGTGACAGGGGAAGGGTTTCTAGCAGGTAAATGAGTAATTGCTTAATTGTTCCTTTTTTTTGGTTGGTGTTTTGAGTTTTTTACAGGGGGAAAGGCCATATTTGAGGCCTGATGGTGGGTCAGAATTGGGGCTGTAACTTTGAATAAAAAGCTTTTTTTCCCCTCCAAAATGGTCCTGTACTCTAGTGTGGCAGCCCTGTACTCAGCTAAGGGCTCTAAGGCACTTGAGTACTGAACAATTTTTCTTGCTGCTGCTGAACACAGTAGGATGCTGGGGAATGTCTTTTGCTGTTCAAGTCTGTCCTGAACTTGCTACTTTTCATGCCCTTTTTAACAACTGATCACCTTAAACCTTCCGTTTTGCTTGGAGTATAAACTTTTCATGGGGACACTTTCCTGTTTGCACCCACCCTGTAGATCTTGATGTTAATCTCTGACAGAGACCTTGTTGATGTTTCTTCAGAGTAAATAGAGTTATCATATGTCTTCAGAACTTAAAATTCAGGTGAAAGCAGCTTGTATGGGTTGTGCATTGCAGAGACAGGCAGAATAAATGTTCAGTTATTTTTCGTTTCTTTTTGTGCCACAGGACAAACCTTCCAAAAAAATTAAGGCTTTGCCACATGTTTTCTATAACCAGCCAAATAAAATATTATGTTTGATAGCATTCAGGGTCAGAGAAATAACTCAGGCTCTGGGCTTAGCATTTTTTCTCAATAATTTTCACAATAGCTTTTGCTGAATGATAATCTTTAAGCATGTGGGGCTCCAGATCCTGACCCCCATTGCATCTGCTCTTCACCACTCCAAAAAGTGCCAAGCAGGCAGGAAATGAGTTCCTCAGAGCTGGTTGTTACAAGCAGTGGAAACTTTTTCTGCGTTGAAACAGAGAAAATCAAGCTGGAGTGGGCTGGAGCTATTCATAAAGTATGCTGTGTTTGGGTAAGCCAGTAGTTTTCTTTAAAGACTCTGAATATCTTGGTTTATGCCGTTTTGGGTTTTTTTTTTTCCCCACTATTTAAATTGATATCTTGTTTTAACAAAATTCAGTCTTGGCTAGTTTATTTAAAAAGAAATCTTATTGAGTTTATCCACAATTATCCACATCTGGAATTCCAATTCTTGCCTATTCTCCATTTTCTCACGTATCGACAATAGTGTGAGCTTTCCTCAGAGGGATGGATCATGAAACAGAGAACAATGAGAACATTTATGTTTTTACTACAATGTAATATTAAAAAAGCATTGGGGTTTGGGGGCGTTCTTTTGGTTGCTTGGGATTTTTTTGTAATGATGGAGAAAAGATTGAAAATGAGAGCTGAATATACTCCACAGGCTCAGGAACCAGAAAACTCTGACTAAAGATCCCCAAATCCATTTCTTTTCTTTGTTGGCTTGGGGTTTTCTGTTTTTAAACTAGCAAGGAGGATTTCAGAGGCTTCATTTTGCACATTTATCCTTAGGAATGGCAGTGCTGGGATCCTACTGAACACTGCAAAGAGCTGTTCCAAATGGCACTGTATTTTGGCTGATCAGGAGTCCCTCAATCTTCTCCAAGTCCTGGTGTGTCCTGGGAGGCTTTCCAAGGTGGCTGGTTGGGAGGAGTGCTGTCACTGGAATGGTTTCCCCCCCCTCACCACCTTGTCACCACGGACTGAGCCTGTCACCTGCCTGCATGTGCTGTGGTGCCTCTTGCACTGAGGCTGCAAATCACACTGTGGGCACCAGGCATATCCACTGACAGATAAAAACCCCAGGGAAGGAGGGGAAAAGCACAGCTGCTGCATCTCTAACCAGGACTTTGCTGTTTTGCTGCTACTAAAGGGAATTGTATATACATTTTTTTTAATCCCTCTCTTCTCCTAGGTTTCCACAAGGACACATGCTGTTCCCTAGTGGTCTTATGTATCCTGCTGTGCACCACTGGGGAGGAACTGTGCCCACCAGCACCCATTGAGCAGCCAGGCTGGTGCAGGGAGGCACAGCTCCACCTTCTTTGCTCCTGAGCAGTTTCTGCTGCTGTCTTTGCTTCTCTACCTGCTGTTTATAGTAAGGACTCATCACAGATGTAAGCTCATTAATCACCCCAAGCCAATGCTTCCCTCATTCCATTTATAGCATCTTCCCTCTCTATTCCTTTTCACAGCCCCCATCTTAGTCACTACTCAGTTCTTGGAATCTGGGCTCTATTTTTATTTAAGTTTGTAATGGATAAAGCATGAAAAAAGAGTAAAATTTGGAAAAGTAGATCAACACCACAAGCAAAGTGTGTGTAGGATACATTTAATGTTTGACTACTAGAGTGCATGGGCAGGAGACTGGCAGTAAAGCTATTGCATTAAATGAAATAGAGACCGTTTACCCAAAAAAGTTAATAGGAACAGGAAGACAAACAGGAGCCTTTTCATCCTCTTGGGATTTCTTGTGTCCTGCCAATAGCTGAGATTGCCTTACTGCCCTTAGCACTGGGCAGTCCAGTGCTGACCCTTGGCCACCAGCCTTGCTGGGAGTCCCATGGGAAGCCCACAGGAGGAAGGGAAGTGACACAAAATGTAAAACTCTCTGCAGAGATATTTAGGTGCCCAAATGTGCAGAGAGGCATTTAGTGGCCTTTCAAAGGTGTGGTTTGACTCTGGCTGGATGCCAGCTACCCAAAAAGCCTCTGCAACTGGACAGGAGTGAGGAAACACAACAAAAGGCTTATGAGCTGAGCTAAGGACTGGGAGAGGTCACTCACCCATTACCATCATGGGCAAGACAGACTTGATTTAGGGAAATCAGATAATGAGAAGTAAAACAAAATTTAGAAACACCTTCCCCCACCCTCCCTGGCTTTTGGCCTCAGCAGCACAGGGAGATGGGGAATAGGGATTACGGGCAGGCTGATCATATGATGTTTGTGCTGCTGCTTCTTCCTCAGGGAGAGGAGTCCCTCCCCTGCTCCAGCATGGGGTCCCTCCCATGGGAGACAGACCCCCACAAACTTCTCCAGCACAAGTCCTTCCCATGGGCTACAGTTCTTCATGAACTGCTCCAGCACGAGTCCTCTCCACAGGGCACAGTCCTTCAGGAAGACGCCTGCTCCAGTGCGGGTCCCCCATGGGGTCACAAGTCCTACCAAGAAACTTGCTCTCCACAGGGCTGCAAGTCCTGTCAGGACCCTGCTCCAGCATGGGCTTCCCACGGGGTCACAGCCTTCCTTTGGACATCCACGTGCTCCGGTGTGGGTGTCATCCATGGGGGCAGGTGGATCCCTGCACCCCTTGGACCTCCCTGGGCTGCAGGGACACAGCTGCCTCACCATGGTTTGCACCAGGGGCTGCAGGGGAACCTCTGCTCTGGTGCCTGGAGCACCTCCTGCCACTACTTCTGCACTGACCTTGGGGTCTGCAGAGCTGTTCCTCTCACATATCCTCCCTCCTCTCTTCTCTGACTGCAATTACTTCTGCACAATAACTTTTTTATTTCTTTCCTTCTTAAGTATCTTATTCCAGAGGTGTTACTGTCATCCTGGTTGGCTTGGCCTTGGCCAGCAGTGGGTCTGTCTTGGAGCTGGCTGACATTGGCTCTCTTGGATGTGGGGGAAGCTTCCAGTAGCTTCTCGGAGAAGCCACCCCTGCAGCCCCTTCCCCAGCCCCCAGACCTTGCCAGGCAAACCCAATTCCTTATGTTCTTTGGGAGACTGGAGGGAGAGAGGAGGAAAATGCCCATTTCAGGGATTGAGTCTGAAGAGCCTGACCCACCTTGAGGTCTTGGAAAACCTCTTCATGTCTAGGCCTTGGAAAATCTACTTCAAAGTAGTTATTACTTCTGTTGAGCAGTTTCTGCCTGTTCAAGGCTGGGAACAGAGTCTCAGCAGAGTGTGAAACTCGTTGTGTGAAACTGCTGCCACAACACTGCGCTGTGAGGGTTGTACAGATCCCAAGGACAGCAAATGCTCCCCCAGTAGCATATTCCTCGCTGACATTGCTTTGCAATACGTCTGTCAACAGCAGCTGGAGAGATCCTGGAAAACAATATGTCAGATGCCTGGGTTGGTTCTAATTCTTTACTCCTTTGTCTGAACTAATATGTTGCAGTCTTGCTTAGGGATGAGCTGTGCTCATACCTCTGCTGGACTCTTGCTGGTTTGGAGCACAGGGTCTGCCTGGCCAGGTCCAGGAAGAGCTGGGAAGATGGACTGGCTTGGAATACAGTTTGAAAGCTGCACACACCTGTAAGTCACTTGTATTTATATAGTTTTATCCATCTCTTTCTACATCTGAATTTTAAACATCCGTTATAAGGCAATACTGCTTTACTGGTGAGCCAAGTTTTCCTTCTAAGTCACATGTTCCCTTGAAGCCTTAGTACTTTATTTTATTCTGATTTATTGCTGTTGTCTAACCACATGTGCTAGGCATAGCAGAGAAAAAACTACCAAAACCAACAAAGCAGTTCTTTCCACCCTTTCCCCATACCACTTGCATCAAGATTAACACACTGAATATATTACAGGAAGTGATTCAACGATGAACTAACTTATCTGTAATTTTTTAGCTGCCTCCAAGTAAATATGCTGATGAAGAGTGAGTGTAGGTTAATAATGTGAAGATTATGGTAAACCCAGTGAAAGCTACTGTGGGGAACTGAAAAAGTGGGATAGACACTAAATCTAGAGAATGATAGAATAAAAAATAAAAATTGTTGGCTTCATTTTCTAAATAGGCATTTTGTGATTATAATTTTTTATGTGCCTTTTATCAATACCTAAAATGGCCTAATTTGTCAAAAACTCTCTTTCACAAAAGGAAGGACACTTTTTGGTATCTCAGGGTAGGCATCAAGCAACCAAGGCATACAATTGCTAGTAAAAAAAAAAAAAAGCAATGGAAAAATAAAAAATTGGTTGTTACCGTGAAGTTTGTAGCATTCTTTGGAATAAAAAGTTCCATCCAAGTTTGCTTTCTTGGAGATTCTTCAGCCCTGATGATCACCACAGGCTTTAGGGAGGATGAAGTGCTGAAACACGTCATGTCCCAACGTTCTAGAGACAAAAAGGTCAACCAACACCAAGCAATCCCGAGGGAAGGGATATCCTGGCAGAGGGAAACAGTCTCAATATTGCCTTCTGAATGCTTTCTTCCTTTCCATGAGCCAGAGCCAGCAGCTCATGCTCTCACATTATTATTTGAGCTGACATACCACGAGCTGCTGTTCTTTACTTGTGTTTTCTCTTTGAGGCAGGCTATTGATGGGAAGCTTGTTGTCATATTCAGGCCTGTTAACTGTATTACTTAACAAAGGAGAGCATTCAAAAGCCTACTCAGAGGCATATTTGTCTTTTTTTTTTTGTCTGTCTTTTTTTTTTTTTTATATTTTTCCCCTTTTTAAATGGAAACAAGCTTGCCTAGCAGAATGTGTTATGGAATCTGCTTCCTTGAAACCAAAATGGGAAAACAGCTGTGACTGCAGCAAGCTGCAACATCTCATTGCTGGATGGAGGCACATCCTGTTACAAGTGGTGCTGCTGCAAAACCTTAGTGAAATAGTCTCTTGAGACCTGCCTGGCTGGGGGCTGTGAGCTTTGAGGTGAGCTAAAGACACAATTTCACTTGGTTTTCAATCCTGAAGTCCAGATCAAACTCTAACATCAAATGATCAGATTGCTGCTTTGATGAAACTCGGGGTACAAGCACTGTGAAATATGTATCACTGAGCATATAACCATCATAATCCAATTACTTCAGACTGCTTTCAGGTCCAACCAAGGAGTGCTTAAAGTAGTGAACTTGGGACTAAAGTCCTGTAAATTATTTGTATTAGTATGACTTGTGTGGTTCTTAGAAGCTTTCTAGAAGAGCATACTCTTGTTTTATTTTGGGGCAAAAGGGCAAAGCATGCCTGCCTGGCTGAAAACTGCTTGTGAGAAGGTCTTTTTCAGAAAGAGTTAAGAGCCTTGGGCCCTTTTTTGTTTTCTTAGAAAACAGGAAATGAATTTTAGCTCTGCAGTTGATTTCTTAAGTGACTTGCTTTCTGCGATCACTTTTGGGTTCTGGAATGCAACAGAAATTTTCTGAGGGCATTTTCAACACTTCAAAATTAAAATCAAATGGTTTGAAATGGTGCCAGCATTTTAATGAAAATTATTTTCTTTAAACAAGCACTTGAGGACTTTCAATATTTTTTTAATCACAAGAGCATTCTTAACCCAAACACTTTTTCTTTGTTGCTTTTTTAATGATCCAGCCTGCACTGCTAAACCCAGATGTGTCTCAGGAGGTAATCAAATTCAAGGTCTTTTAGGCCAAAAACTAGATAAGTGGCACAGAAGCTGCTGCAGATTAATGAGAGAGGATCAGTACAGCCCTTGCATCTCTGGAGGGGTTTGGTGGGAGATGAGGAGATGTTGTGTGCAGCCAGAGGGGGAGTTCTGGTTGCCAGGAGCAGCACCATGGCTGGAGAGCTGAAGCACTGGAGCTTCTACATGGAGCTCTTCCAACATTCAGGACATGGCAGGCTCTTGCTCTTTTGCCATGCAGTGGGACTTTGGTGGCCCTGAGGTGTTTCATGGACTCTGCAGCCTCTCAGGCACAGGTGGGCTTGAGCTACAAGTCCGAGCATGGCCTGTATCCTCCTGGAAAAACCTGGGAAGCCAAGGACTGGTGTTTCTGGCCAAGTGCCTATAGAGCAGTGTCTCAGTGCTGACAGAGAGCAGCAGCAGCTGCCCAGGAGAGGAGCTGGAGAACAGAAGGTGTGTGACAAGGTGGTGTCTCTGCTAGCTCTGGGATTTCTAGAAGCACAGGATTTCCCTGGGGCTCTGTGACCCTGTCCTTCTGTACAAGGACCCCAGGGCTCTGAGATGTGGGTGCCCTGCTCTCACAGACTGTCCTGTCTGTGTGTAGTCAATGAAGGAGCCTGAAAGAAGTTCCCCTCAGCAGCACTAATTACTTGCTATTGTCAACCAACTGCAGACCTTGTGTGTTGGCAAAAAAAAAAATAAAAAATTACAAAATCCTTTCTAATGACCCCAGGAACACAAGTCCTCAGTCAGCTGCAGGTCAGGGAGCCAGTGCTGTGCGTGTGCTTTTGGAAAGGATAGGGAGCAGAAAGCATCCCCTGTGGGATTTGGGATGGGTTTTTATCTTTTGGATGCTATTGGTTACATTCAGTGCATCACCAAATGCTTTTAAGAAGTGCTGTCATTCCTTTGCTGAGTAGGACATGCAAGGAAATACAAGTGACCATGTGATCCCAGGGCTTCGATGTGTTTCTCCAATATATTAGATTTTCTGGTATTCACTTGGAGATTAACCATGTTAGAGAAGGCTGTCTCTACAAGATAAACTTCCTATTAAAAATGTTGCAATATTCCAACTTTCTTAGTCTTCTCCTGCAGCAGCAAGTAAACTCTTTAAAGAGCTGCTAGCAAGGGAAACAGTCTAAGTCTGAAGAAACCTTTCCCTACGTGTAACCTTAAAAGTTACAACACTGTGAATCTAGGGAAGCTCCAAACAAAGGAGCTGCATAAAACCTTTTCAGCCCCCTGGATATGGCAGTCCTTCACACCATGACTCCAGGATACTCTTCTTAGACACATATTGCCATATATTGTGACAGGTAATGCTGTTACCCTCAGATTGCTTCTGCTTAATTATCTGGGGCTGGAACTGCTGAGTGCAGATAGGATCTCCCAGAGGCTTATGTTGGCCAGGAAAATGCTGGCTTGGAAAAGGATGTGGAGCATGTCCAAGTAAGAAGACTCTGGAAGGAGTTTGTGATGGTCTGCTATTTCACTATGAGCTGAGAGATGTGAAATTTCCTTTTCCAGATGAGCACATTTCATGTTTTGCATAAGAGAGGAGTTCCTTCTTGTAAGACACAGCCTTTCTGCTAATTTAGTGAGCTATCCATACAAATGGACTGCTTTAGTCATTGGAAAGGCCTTTTTCAAGTTCCACAAACATGTTTTAGACCTCTTGATAAAGTCAGTAGCATGCTGGACTTTTACAAGCAGAAAGACCTCCAAAAGTATGCAAGTTATTTCTGGCATCTTGTATTCTCAACATGTCAAGGAAACATGGATTATTTTTACACAAACAGGCAAATCAAAATGGTTCCTTAGGAAGATCCCATGAACATTTTTGGGCTCTGAGAAAGAATAGAGGGAAAAAAGAGTAAGAGAAATCATTGCTTCTGAATTAGGTTTTTTAGATGGATCATGTTGTCATTCATTTGCATTCAGAAGATTTGCACCAATGATGATGAATGATGGAGGGAGTGAAAGATAAAACAGAAGGAAAAAACCAAGGACCAGGAATTAATCTGGATATTTTATCTCTGAGTGGATTTTTTTTTTCCTTACTGTGAATTAATGTTCAAATGTAGACCATGACAAACTGCAGATTTTTGGAAGTAGTTTTTAAGAGCTGCTGTTAATTGAAAGGTGATGTGTAGGTGTTGAGAGGAAAAGGATCTCTAGGGCTGTGGAAAGAACATGCAACATGTTGCTGAAAAGCACAAAGCAGTGCAGCAGCAAGAGCACTGGAGTGCCCCAAACTCCTGACATTGCAGCACACAGACCTGGCTCCATGTCTCCCAAATATTGGAGGCTGTTTTGGAACTCCCTGTGAAGGATTACAAGTGTTGACTGCAGTTTCTGGGCAGAGGCAATTAGACTTCCCAGCTCTGGCCTCAGCTCGGTGTTTGTCTGAGCTCGTGTTACTGTGTAGGGCTCTTATGCACCACATTACCTCAGCCAACCCCAAATCTGACACCCTCCAAGGCAGAGTCCTGTGATTACAGAAAAAAACAGAAAGTACTGCCTGGTCTCAGCACTTTTTTCCATTTCAGTGTAGAGAAGTATTTTCCTACACAGCGAAGGGACTTTTTAACAGGGAAGAGGTGTAAAACATGCATAAACAGTGATGCTTAATGTGCATCCTCATCCATAATTGCTTCTCTGGGTAGTGTGTTTACTGGTTCCATGTTCAAATTCAGGGCCAGCACTTGCTGCTTGGCATTGGTGGAGACACAGCCACTTGTGTTAAGGTTTGTTTTGGCTCAGCAAGTGTCATTGATGCTTCCACAGATGAACATCAAACATTATCAATAATTATACCTGTGGGAGGGTAGTTCTGTTGTAAATGCTTTATCCCAGTAAAAATAAAGAAAGGGAAGAGGGCACTTTGTGCACTTAAAACCTCCAGCAAGTGGGTGCTCTAACACATCTGTTGATGGCTACTGCACCACAGGGGCAGTGCTACTGTGCACTGCATCTGCATGAAACCAAAGTTCACATTGCCTTCTCTATTTTCATTTGCTTTTCTTAACCTTACACTTAAAATTTGCCCTCCCCCCTCTGACAGGCCTCCAGAAGAAGCTTTGAATGTGGTGCCAGCACAACAGCAGTGAGAGAAACCAAGACAAGCACCTCAAAGATAAGTAATAAATCATAACTGTTTTTTCCTATTATTCATCTGAATCTCTACTCCTGAGAATTTGAGTTAAATCTTAAATTTTCCTTTTATTTTTAAGCAAGTTAAAAACCAGCATCACAAGGAGGTCCTAAGATGGGGTTTGCTCCAGTTTTCCTGCCGAGCATCTGTTTAGGAATTGCTGCTAAAAAAAAAGTCAGAGGGGATGGTAGTTGCTGTGCTGTCACATGGGCTGATACAGTGCAGAATCTGCTTAGCATTCTTGAGGGGAAATTATCCAGTGCTGCAACTCACAGTTTATAATTGGCTGCATATTAATATCTAAAAAAGGCAATAAAATCCACTGTGTGTTTAAAAAAAATAGTAAGTGGGAGTATCACAAGCTGAGCAGTGAAAATCTGGAAGACGTCTTGGCTAAGAGCAGGGCTGTGTGCAGTGCTGTTTCTCCCTTTAATTACAAGCAATTTTAAATCATCTCCTTCCTTCAAAGAAGGATTTTGTTCAGCGTTAGTGTTAATTTAAGTCTTGCTAACGTGATACTCCCTTGGAACCTCTCCCTTGTGTCAGAACAGAGAGATGTGCTGCCTCTTTTGTTCCTGCCCTTTGGGAAACACAGTTACTGCTGCTCGTTGCCTCAGCCCGTCCGTGGTGACTATCAGTGCACCTCCCTCGAAAGGGAAAGGAAACAAAACCCAACAGCAGCACTGCTTTTCCCCCCAGAGTTCACTTTTATTTGTACTATTTAAGCCAGACCGTGCAAGTGCTTCATGAAAATCAGGGATTTAAAATGTATGGTGCTGTGTTACAGTGGAAAGCTTGTTAGTGAGCACACTCATTATTTCTGAGTCACTGTATTTATGAAATGCCATGTAATAACTACTTCACCACCGTGCAAAGTAAATAGTACAAAAGCAGGCATTTTATGAGCTTGACATTTTAGTGTATAAACATATCCCTGAGTCCCTTGGGGGTCTATTGGAAATCAGATAACATTTTTATGACTTCTAAAAAATGACATTGAATTTCATAATCTGTAACACTCCATATATATTGTTAATGCTGCACGTTTTATTACAGCCTCAGTGCCTTATATTCCAAGTGTCAGCTGCAAAGTGAAAATGTACAAAGGCAGGTTTAGGGAACTGAGAGGGGAACAACATGGCAAAACCTTGCAGTGCACACAGCAAAGCCCTCGGACAAGCTGTAATGGCAGGTCCTGGGCTGTGCTGGGACACCAGGATTTACCCTCAGCTCTTCTCATTTCAGGGTGGATTACAAAGCCCTCACTGAAGGAGGCTTTCTGTCCACATAGCACTGGAGGATAAGGAAGTTTGGGGTTTTGTCAAGCCCTGTGTGAACAACCAATTAACTCCAGAGTGACTGGGATGCCTTGAGTGACACACTGAGTGAGTACAGAGGGGAAGAAGGATGGGTTGCTGCTCCAAGTGAGCTTCTGAGTAGTCTTTCATGGTCTCAGAGAACAATGGGTGGATGCTTACCAGAATGTGTGATTTCAGAAAATACTGTGCCTAAACCCAGGCCTTTTGTGCTCCTTTGCAAAGCTTGCCTGGTGTTACAGTAAAGTATCAACATCTGGTACTGAGAGAGGAAGGAGGCTTCCCTTCATCTTTAAGACTCCTTATATAGAAACATCTTGCTGATGTTTCATGAGCGTAATGTTTCATGATGTTTCATGAGTTATTCATGTGGGAGAATAACTTGATGGATGTCTCTGCAGCAGAGAGGAGGCAGTTTGTCTGAACAGAAAGATGGGTTATCCTGGCCCCCTGAGCTGGTTGACAGGGACAGGGAGCAGAATAGACCCCCTGTAATCCAGGAGGAAGTGTTTGGTGACCTGCTGAGCCACTCTGACACTCACAAGTCCATTGGGCAGGATGGGGTTCACCTGAGGGTACCAAGGGAGCTGGTGGAAGAGTTTGCTAAGCCACTCTCCATCATTTATCACCAGTCCTGACTAACCAGGGGCCCCCAGGTGACTGCATGCTGGCCAATGTGATGCCCATCTACAAAGGGTCCCAAGGAGGATCTGGGGAACTGCAGGCATGTCAGCCTGGCTTTGGTGCTGTGAAAGGTTGTGGAACAGATCATCTTGAGTATAATCATGCAGCACACACAGGATAACAAGGGGGTCAGGCCCAGCCAGCATGGGTTTAGGAAAGGCA
>WEIV01026866.1:213827-296462 GCA_013390005.1 Calyptomena viridis
TGCCGCGCTCGGGGGACCCGCCCGCGCCGCTCCCGGGGCCGCCGCTCCCCTCCTTGCTCCTCGCCGTTGGCGTTTTAATTTTTAAACGTCTGCGGCTCCCGGCCAAGGGCGGGGGGCGCTGCCCGGCGGGCTGGGCGCGGAGGTGACACGGGCTGGGGACACCTCGCCCCGGGGCTCCGTGGGGGACACCTTCCCCCCCAGGGGGACGTTGTGCTCCAGGTGTCCTCCCTGCCGGCCTCGGTGCCATCCTGCCCTGCCTTCTCGCCAGGTGCGGCCAGCTTTTGCTTGCCCGTTTTCTTGCTGAAGAGGCTTTTCCCCCCCGCCCCGCAGAGATGCTGCCGTCCTTTGGAGGGAGGAGACCCACCTGGGCTTCTCGTGTCGCCTTCAGCCGTCCTGACGGTCATCTCTCAGCGCAGGATGGAGAGACGTTCCCGTTTCAGTGTGATGCAGCGGGGGAGATGGGGAATCCTGGGTAGCCAGGACTCGCGAAATGCCCCTTCCTCTGTCCCCCTGCTCCTCCTCACCCTGACACAGGCATTTGAACAGTAATGCTCCCTTGCCAGCTCCTTGGCTGTTCCCTCTCCTTGCGCAGAGAAATGGGGGCGAGAGGTGCGTGCGTGAGAGGAAACAACTGTTACACCTTTTGTCATCAAGACAAAGAACTTCATCTGCCCGTGTCCCTCCCTCTGGGTGCACGTTGGCAGCACCTCAGCCAGTTTGCATCGCTTCCCGGAGATGCTTCTTAAGGATTCGGTGTGGCCCTGACCTGCCCTATTTTGGTTTTGTTGCCAGTGATGATGGTGCTGATAAAAGGACATGTTGATGTGTTTCCAAACAGTTCCGTGGTTTGCATTCCTGAAATTGCTGCAGCATGCTTATTTATTTATTTAATTGGAGGGGTGGGGGGGACGACAACAGGAAGGGGTATGTTTTGTAGTTTATTGTAGGTGTTTGAAAGGTAGAAGATCCCGTGCAATTGCAGCACTGTAGTGTGGAATATATTAACCAATGCTTTCTCCCCTGTCATATTTGTCTTCCAGCCCTGCAGTCTTCACTTCAGCTATTGTGTGAGGAATGGTGATTCCATGAGAGAGCTTCCTTTTGATTACCTGTCTACTGCTGCTGTGATCTGCTCCTGGCCAGTGATGAGCCATTCAGCTGGACTGGGATTTACCACGAAGAAGAAAGAGGCAGACTATGAATTGTAGACATCCCATCGAGTTCCTCATGCACTGTTTTTACTGTGTCTCTATATAAACCTGCTAGTATCAAGCACACACACTCTCTTAAACCTGCACTGGTATCCACAGAGTTGCTACTGTTTAAGAGGGCTGGTATTTCTCCCCATCATGGCTTCAGTTTGGAAAAGACTGCAGCGTGTTGGGAAACATGCATCCAAGTTCCAGTTTGTGGCCTCTTACCAGGAACTGATGGTCGAGTGCACCAAAAAATGGTAAGAAGCAGCTCGTGTTGCTGCACAAATTGCTGGTGATGAAATAGGGAGGATGTTGCTCTTTTTGTATTGTTTGGTTTGTGTGCATTGCTCTTGCATCCCCCTGCCTTCTCTTGCCTGCCCACTGGTTTTGTTCTGCACTATGATTTTCTAGGCTGTTTCTGCCTTGCAGAGGAGGGTGCATTTATTACCTCAGCATGTGTGACTTAGTGGTGTGGGTTTGGTTGTTGCTTTTATTCTTTGGTGGTTTTTTGTTTTGTTTTTTTTTTAAGGCGTTTCCCATGAGCTGTTTTTCGACTACCAACTCAAGTCATAAGGCTGAGTGTTATCTCCTGACAGTGTTGTTCCCTGAGCAAGGCATTGGAGATCAGTCCTGGAGATGATTTTTGGTGGTGGGATATCTGGGGTGGAGGCCCATTTTGATTTTTGACTTTCTTACCTGAAGAGGTCACGTTTCTTCTCCTTTTCTTGCTCCTTTCCATCTCCTAACAGGAAGAGGCAAGAGATGGGTTCTTGGGAATTGCCTCAAGGTATTTATTTAATCAGACAAGAATTTTGTGCAATGGTGGCCCAGTTGGATGGCTTTGGAGCCAACTAGACAGCAGTTAATGGTTAATGGTGTGGCTCTGCTGTCTCTTCTTTCCTGTGCAAAATGAGCTTAAATAAATCTGCTGGGAAAGACTAGAAACAGCTTTTGAATAGTCAGGGAAAGATCTCCATGATACAAATACTTAACTGCTGTTTTATATGTTTGGAATATTGATGTTACTGCCATAATTCCTCACATTAGTGTGAGCCTGTAGTGTCAGGGGATGAAGAAAATGCTTTCCAGACCTTGTGGACTGAGATGTTCAAACTGCCTTGTAATAAAATGCAGCCTCCTTTCTAATACTTGGCCTTTCTCCTTGCTGGCAAGTTTGGCACTTGCATTGGCTGCTTTCACTGGTTATGAGTAATTGCCTCTACAAATTTAAATTCTATCTCTTGGAGTAAGGAAATCTCTGTCAAATGTGCTGGAATGCTGCTCACTGCTCTCTCTTAAAAGAACACTGACAGGTTAAACGTTTGGGCTTTTTTAACAAGTTATCTTCGTGCCCAAAATGTTTTCAAAGATTCTTAAGGAACAGAATTGTTTGGGAAGTTGAACTTGCTTTCACACCGTAAACTACAAATAAAAACATTGCAGGAGTTGAGAGACTGTCATGATTATCTCGTGGGATCTACTGTCCTAAAGAGGCCAGAGAGTTTTCCACAGTAATTTTGGTTTATCAGGTTGATTTCAGCAGTTGGGTTGATTACTTTGGATGCTTTGTTTGCATTAAGTGTTTTAGCTTTCATTTTCACTTTGATTCACTCCGTTGCTTGAGAATTTTGCAGAATGCTTCAGAACTGAAGTATGAATCCTGCAGGGGAATGTCTGCATAAAATTTTTTTCTAACTTTCACTTGGTTTAAGAAAAAGTCATACACATAAGTTCCCTTGTGAAGTATCTTATTATTTCAGAAACAATTACGTTATTGGATAGGCAAGATCAGTGCTTGTGTTGGTTATGACAAAGCAACAGTATGTGCTGAAATGTGGATGAATTCTAGGAAAAGTAACAATAGAGAAAAACATTACTTGCACCATCCTTTGATTGTAGGCTTTTTGATTCTACTTCCTCTTATTTGGAGAACCTTGACAAAATTATTCTTTAAGCATGCAAGCTAAAATATGATATTTCTGTGATAAGTCAAACCTCTCCTTTATGACGTGAAGGGGTAAATATATATTTTGGGAGTCTTCAACTAAGTCCTTCCTTAATTTTGGAGAAGATACAGTTTTTGTACATGCTGACAGGATGTTTCTAAGCCTTGTCTTTGGGCTTGGCTCATGTGAGAACAAAACAAGAAATGAACTCCATATGCTGTCCTTGCTGAAAGCATCCAAACTATATTGTGTCAGTGCTGTAGCCTGTAGTTTGTTTGATTGAAATGTAGTAAGCAGTCAGTTATTTTAATGTACTGGCATTTTAACAATGCAGTGTTTCTGGAGGAAAAGAATGCTCCATTCATATTTTAAAATAAATGACAACAGAGTCATGAACACACTGGAACTGAGAAGTGTCTGTGAGCAAGGATTGTGCAGGACCAAACCAGGCTGTGTGCCTCTCTGTGAACTGCTATCTTCTGTTAGGTTTACATTTGGCTGACTCTTCAGAAAAGGACTTGTGTATCAGAATATTTTTGCACTTACCCTGTGTGTGTTTTGCAATGTTGGGTTTGATACTCTTCGTCTTCTCTGGACTTGTATTGATTGGAGTTGTTTGTTTGTTTGTTAACTTGGTGTTTAACTCCAGAAAGAAAGGCAGGAACTATCCTGGCTGTGTAGGAAGTTGCTACCACTCTGGTGTTGCTGCTTCACTCTTTTAAAGGATTATCTCTAGGTACAGCAGCATTTGTCCAGGTTAGGCTGAAACCTCCTTTCCTTGATTTTTCTGCTTTCTGTAATTTCTGTTTCTTGTCCCTACTCATGATTTCAGACAGCCACTCTCAAATGATTGCTTTTCCTTGGTGGTGTGTTTGGGGGAGACAGGTTGTGATGGAGTGTCCAGTGTTGTCACTGTTCCTTATTTTTCAGATAATTAACAGGACTGAGTCACTTCTGTGGCATTCTGGCAGCTCCCACTGACCCAGACCAAATTATTGTGGCTGCTCAGTACTTCTGCAAAAATTGAACACTTGGTTTATTTAGAACCTTTCATTAAAATAAATGAACAAACAGATGTAGTCTTGGTCTTTAATATGGATCAGGGACTTCTGCTGCCGTGAAAACAAAATACTTTGCATTAATCATATAAGCACTTGATTTTTTTAAAATTTTTTTTGAAAGGTACTTGCTTGGAGCAGGGAGCAGTGCCAGGATCTGCTCCTGAAGCTCTGGTAGCAGTTTTATAGAGCTGCTGGAACACCCAGTACTGAACACCTGAGCCTCTCTGGGCTGGGTTTGTGCTTCCTTGTTGTCGTGTGGTATCTCAGCAGTCAAGGACTCCACAGAGGCTTCAAGTGTAATATTGACTGGTGTCCACAGAGAATGGCTTAACTTAGGGCTGAGGTCCTGATGTGTCATTGTCCATTAGGTGCTTTTGTGAGCAAGAAAGCTGCTCACCTGAACATAGGTGCTAACTGCTTCTAAAGGCTGGAAAAGAGTAAATATAAAGAGGCTTTTCTACAGGATTTATGTTCAGGAGTTGCTTTAGGGATAAAAAATACGTTCTTTTTGTACAATGGTTGTAGTGTCTGTCATCTCCTAACTGTACTGCTTTACTTTTAAATCCTGCTGAAAAATACAATGTTCTAAAAGGGTTAAAGTTTTCTTATGTTTAAAAGCTTTCACTGAAGATGGGCTTCAAGTCCCTGAGGCAGGTTCCTTATTTTTATATCGATTAGGTATGGTCTGAAGTAGGTTCTGTATTTTCAAATATACATCTTTCTCCTTTGGAAATGAACTAAGGCTTAATTTTTTTTTTTTTTTTGTCAAAAGGCTTTAGCCATCTGTTTTTCTCTTCTATTGTAGTTTCATAACTGGATGCTGCAGGAATCTTAAGATTTGGCATGCCCTGTGCATGGGAGAGAACTGAGCTTTCTGAGATTCCACAGTTCACACTGATCTGCTTGCCTTGTGGTGGTTGCTTTCCAGCAAACCCATCAGTGCTAAAGGCTACTGAAAGAACTGGCATTAACTGGTTGCTGTAGAAATCCTTGGTTGCCTGTCCAGGGTGAGGCTGTCACATTGCTCAATTAATTTCCTAGCTTTGCATGATTGTTAGAGGGGATTTTGTGAGCACTTAGGTGGTTTTAATTATACAGGGTGATGATATTGAATCTCTTTGAGGTAGTTTTGCTGTGAACTGTGCTTTTTTTTTTGTCATGGGCTTGCTGTGCTGAGTTTTTGAGTGGATTGGGGTGTAAGTTGTATAGGTGTTCTGTAACACAGCTCGTGCAAGAAAGGCACCACTCAGTTCCTCCTGTGTTTTAGCATCTGCTCTCCTTCTCAATGAAATCATACTCCATTCTTACACTTTTCATTGGGGTCTGGTTCCACCCCATTTGCAAATACACTTCATCATTTTCTTTTCCATTCATTTCCAGTTTTGACTGAGGGCTTTTTGAGGCTTCAATCATGTGTCAAACTTACTCTTTCCAAATCATGACCAGCAGCTGCCTTACAGCTGTCTTGTCCCATTCTTCCTGCAGTCAGTTAGAACACACTTACTGTCCCCCAAAGCAGTTCTCCACTGTCACCTTGCATCTCTTTGTATCCAAAAGAAAATCCTGGATTGCAGAAACAGATTTGCTCCTTTGGACTCTGCCTGACTTGGATCAGGAGGCTGCCTGCCTTACCAAGCTCACCTCCTAGCCCTTTGGAGAGCCTTCAGTCTGTTCTGTGCACCACAGGTTGGGGTTTTCCTGTCAGTATTGTTGGCTGCAAAGACATTTCAAAAAGGAAGGTAGGAGTGTACATGAAATCTTGGTTGCTGCTGACCTTTTAGGTCATCAGTGCTGCCTACTTATACCCATTTTCTATTTGCAACAACTTTTTGAGAGCATTTGTAATTCTGTGTCCAATTCTTAAAAGATAGGAGCAGGCACAAAGTTTGATGTCCTTAAGGCAGAAAGATTTGTGTTTGGCATAAGTACTGGTTCTGAATTTTATATGTCTCTGAGACACAGAATTCTTTTCAGCAATTCCCTGACATGATTTACTGTCCTAGCAGCAACAAAAAGAATTACCTAAAGCAGCAAATGCTAGATTATATCCAGATGTACACAAATTTCATTTTAGTGGACAGTTAAAGGAGTGAGGATGTCTCCTTGAATGAATAAAATACACTAACTTACACTCTAACACAGCTTAATTTTTCGAGAAAGGAACTGTGTGTGTAACTTCCTCACAGAGCTTTTTGAACAAATAAAACCTTGCTCTGTTTCTGCAGGCACTGTGGTGCACACATGCAGTAAAGTACATGTACTGTTTGTTTGAACCCGGTGGGCTTGAACTGGAGTAAAGAATTTTTTAACTTTCTTTTTTTAGGATTGGATCCTTGTGAATACTCTTTTGAATTCTTTGTTTTATGAGGTTAAATAAAATGAAATATTATGACGTTTGCAGGCCTCATCTGAGCCGAGTCTTCAGTCTCTTAGGCTGCTCAGGCTGTATAGTGTCAGTCTGCTGCTTCAATTAGTTTTTAATTGGTTGGAGAGAGCTGAAGTCCCTTTCACAGCTGAGTGTGAATAAGCAGAGGAGGAGGAGGCTGGCGAGGTGGGCTAAATCTGAGCACACTCTTCATCTAAACCAATCCCTCGAGTTAGGGTGGTAAAGCATTCTGCTTGGGTGGCTTTCTGAGGCTACGGGGGCGGGGGGTGTGGCTGTTTATCCACGTTCAAAGCTTTCCCCGCTTACTCGGAGTGTGTGAAGTGTGTGTTTGCTGCCCTTGCCCCTCTCTCCTTTCCCTCCCGCAGGTAGGAGCTGGCCCTGGCAGGCTCTTGGCCAGCACTGCTGAGCTCCCCTGTGCACAAAGTGTGCCCTGTGTGTCCTGCAGTGGACTCTGAAACGCGGCAACTGTGCAGCTGAACTTGGGTTCCTTAGGGTAACATATGCATGGAGCAATGGGTAAATAAAGCCGTCCTTGTTTGCTTCCTCTTCCTCCTTTGAAAACGGCATTTCTGCAGCCTCCAGTGTGTCAGTGCATCACAGCCTCTCATGTGGGAAGCTGTGTTTGGCCAGCTGAGGTGCAGGGTGGCTGTGGCTTTTGGCACCTGGCAATGCACTGCAGGGACCCGGGCACTGTGGGTTAAGCACGGGCTAAAATGAGCAGAGCCATAACTAACGTTGCTGTTGTCTAAGGCTCTGACTCATGAGGCTTTTTGGATGTCGCTGTCCCTAAGTAATAGTCATTTGCTGCCCTGAAGCAGAGGTGGGGTGACAGCAGGGCCGTGTGCTGTGTTACCTGCCAGCAACTTCAGTTCTGATTTGTAAGGTGAGCCTGAGCTGCAGCAGCTGAGTGAGGATCGTGCTCACCTCCCTTGTGCTGGAAAACGAGCCACAGCTGCAGGCAAGAGCATCTTAAAATGCTTCAGTTAAATCACCCAGCTCCTGAGTCAGTGCCCCGTGCTGTCACTGTAGGGCTTCAAAACCCACGAGCTTTTGAGATGAATCACAAGTGTGTGCCCTTCTGGAACTGTAGTTTGTAGCTGCCTGCAAACCTGTGAAAATGAGCAGTGCAGAAGTGATTCTCGTTTGCCTGTTGAGGTTCTCTTTGTAGTGGAGAGTCATTATTGGGTTTTTTTTTGTTTTATTATTATTTAAAGAGACTTTCTTGAGTATTATGCCAAAGCTATGACCAGACTCTGCAGCTGCTTAACTGTCTGCAGCTGCTGAAGTGCAGTCTCTGTGGCTCTGTGTATTTATTTGAGCACAAACTGGTTTTGGGTTTTATTTCATGTGCACACTCAGTCTCCTGCAATCATTTTGTGGGCTTTGTTTTTGGGTGAGCTGCTGTATCAGCTTAACAGCACACTAACAGATCTGACCTTTCTTTTCTAATGGATCTGTTCTGAAAAATAACCGGGCAAAATAATTTCTAGTTCCGAGAACAACTGAATTAAAGCAATCAGGGGGTGTTTTAAGATTCTCTCATATCCCATCAGTTTTGGCTCCCATATTAGTGCTGCTCATTTCCTCTGTGGCACCTCTGCAAGCCCCTGTAATGACCAGTGAGCCTTCAGGTTCCTTGCCCAGGAAGGGGTGTTGGACAGGCCAGGGCTGGCTGGTGGCACTGCCCGTGGTGGTGGCAGATGTCTGTGCAGCTTTCCTGGCAGCACACATCCATCCCCACGTGTTGGGACAAGCCCCACCACCCTCTGCATAGGCCAGGCAGATAAAAGACATTCCCCAAGTCAGCTCTGGGCTTTCCGTGGGGTGTGTGGGTGCCTGATGGCCCGAGATGATGGTTATCTTGGCCTGTCTTTAGGGCTGAGACTAACAGTGATCCAGTGGCAGAAACTGGCCTTCTCCTCCAAGCTTGGGAGGAGTATTTGCATAGCCAGCACTGTCAATATCAAGGCTGTATTAAATGGAGTGATTGGAGAATCTGGAGCATGGGGTACACTGGCAGCAAATTGTACTCTGTGAGCTTCCTGGACTTTCTGGGGCTGCTCACTGAGTAAACTCTGAAGCCCTTTGTGTGGGTCAGTACATATGAAGAGATTTAAAAGAACAGAAAAGAGCTGTCAGAACTTCTCTTTTCCAGCAAAGCTCTGAGTCAGACCTGTGAGTTTCCAAACTGACCTGTTGCTGATTTATCTGTGCTTGAGTAGCAGAGGACTGAAACCTTCTCTGCTCCTGGGGCACCTGACATGATGAGAGTCACAGCTCTGGCCATGCTGCCAGGGGCATGTTTTTTCTAGTTGTCTTTTATCTACTTATGTCTCTTGGAAAACTGATTTAGTGGTTTCTCTTTTCCTCTAGGTAACTTGAGCAATAGTTGTATAAAGCTGTGAAAAATTTCAAGAGAACAAAATTTTTGAACTCCTTTTTCTCAAGAGCAGATATTAACTGGATGGGGTACTTGGTATAAATATCTCTGAGCAAGTGAATTCCCTTCACATTCTTTTATCTATGACATGTAAGAAAATTTTAAGAATGAGAAAGCCCTGACTCATTTTTTGCCACTTCCTCTCATACCACAAAAAATTGAAAGAATTTATAACAGTGCTGCTTGGTTTTGAGGCATATTTGGGATGGCCTCTGTTTACTGTTAACACTTTCTCAAATATACTTTTTTAAAATACCTAGGACAATACCTTGTGTGTTTTCATCCCCTTTTGGGATCTGTGCTTGTAGAAAAGGGAATTATGGGCTGTAGGCTTGGCTTTTATTTTTGTTTTGTGTGTTGTTCTGGGGTTTTTTTCCCCTTTTCTTTATTTTCTTGCTAAAATTGCTTACTTTCTCCCCTTTAGATGTCTACTCTGAGCTCCAATGCCTACATATCCTTCCAGGTTACCAAGACATAGACAATCTTAAAACTTAAAAATCTTAAAATGAATTATTTTCTTTCCCATAAATCCCTTTTTTCTTACAGTAAGTGGGATTTGATCTTTTTCATTTTGAACTCAAAGATCACAATGATTAATCTTAACACCCTGAATTCTCCTAGTCACTGATATGAGTGAGGGATTTTTTTTTGACAGAGGACTGAGAAAGTGTTTTATCACCCACACCTCTAGAATTGTAAACATCTGGTGCTTGAGACACGAGGCCTCTTTTATCCAGACTGTCCAGAGGGTTAAAAAGGCTGCAGGTAAAAAGCCACTAACTTCCTAACCCTTTATTAGACACAGGAGAACCTGCAAGGGTGGAAGCTGCTGCCAGACCAACCTCTTCCACTCTGCCTGGAACTGTGGGTTTGTGTCAGTTTATTCTTCCACAGGGTCATTTGTGTGAGTGTATTTTTGGAGCAGGGAGTTGCTTCTGTGTTTGTCTGCTCTCCATCTGTTCCTGTAGCCACCCCCTGCTCTAGCTGCCTCAGAAGAAGCTCTGTCACAGGGGAAAATGGATGTAAAAACAGGCATTACCTGTGTTTTTTGTGGGTTACTCAGTCCTAGTGCTTGGTGTTGGTCTTATCCATCATCAGTAACTTCAGGGTTGTTGGCAAATACTACTAATATTGTACCATGGCAAATGACAGTGGAAAACAGGAATATGGAGATTTTTGCTTCTACATTCAGTTGTGTTGTCTGGACTGGACCCTACTGAAGCATTTACTGTGGACAAAGTCTGCTTCCTCCTGGGGGAAAAAAATGCTGACTTCAGTAGATGAATTTATTTCAAACAAACTTGTTCTTGGGGAACTAGATCATGTGCTGTAGGGGGAAAAAATACTTCTTTTAGCAACAGCTGTTAAAAGAAGGGTGCTTACTTGATTTGCAATTAGGAGTAAAGTCAACAAACTAATTAAAAAAAAGAAAATCAGCAGAGCCTTCTCGTATTTCTGCCGACATTGTCTCTGTGATTAGCATGGGGTTTATTGCTGGGGTCACACCTTCTGATACCTGACATCTCTGGCTGCAGAGAGGGTGGGGAGATGTTTCTGGAAGCTGCTAATACATGACAGAAGTGTCACCTGTGCAGAATGGGTGCACACACATAGTTCAGGATCAGCGTTGTAGAACCATCGGGAGGGAAGGGAAAGCCTGGATGCTGAGGGTGAATTGTAGGAAGGGACATCTCCTGTCCCCCCTTGATTGCTCTGGGTGGCTCCCACGTGGACTGAGCAGGACCAGAAATCTCCCCTTCCTCACAACCTGGAGGTTGTTACTCTGCCATCTTGCTGGTGGATTAATGCTCAACATTGTAGTAACCCCCAGGCCTTTATTCTTCTGTTTGCTACAATTTCCTTAATCAAGTGTAATCAGATATTTGTGGTTTATTCAGACAGATGTTTGCTGACCCAGGCCATGTAAAATTCTTAGGACAAAGTGTGCCCACTTTAAAATGGGAACTCACTGTGTCACGAGCTTTCAGACTTGCTTTTACTGACCAAGCAATATGCACATATGTGCACTTGAACCTTGCCTATATACAGCAACTCCACTGTTTTACTGTGTCACCTATTCTTCCCAACCACACAGAAGTGTGTTATCTAGAGACATCTTCAGGGAAATAGTTGAAGTACTTCTGCAGCAAATTTCAGTGCATTTATATTTCTGATTGTACCAGAGCAACTGCTGCAGTTCAGCGTAGCTTCCCTGCCTGAAGTAGACTTGTTGTCACCAAAACTGTTCTGAGCAAGACTTCATTATAAAAAAAGGTTGTTGTGCTTTTTTTCAAGGGAATAGTAACCCATTATTACTCACATCTCCAAGTGTGAACCCTAAACCCAGCAGGGCAGGTCACAGGGAGGGTGCTGGCTTTGGTGGGGTCTGCTCAGCCAGCAGTGGGAATAAAACAGAAATAAGGCTTTGCCAAAACCAGATATTAATGTTTCACCTTCATAAGTCATAATAGTCTTTCAGAAACTATTTTAAAAGGGAAGTTACATCTTCCCTTGGTGAATGGTAATTAGGATTTCACCTCTTTTTGAGTGAGTGTGATCGAAACAATCATGCAGTGAAAGAAGGAATCTGAATTTCAAGTGTTCCAGGGATTCTCTTTGTGCTGAATGAAAACAATTATTTAAGTATTTTTACCTTTAAGACATGGGGAGAAAAAATCTGGCTATTGATATAACATGATATTAAAAAATTCTGAATATTCTTTTATTATTCTCTTAACTTTTTGTGAGACTTAAAGCTTTCTAAGTACAACTGTAATATGTGTCTAACCTTCCCCAATCTGGTTTCACTCAGTTCAAATTGGTGTCCCAATATCTTCAACCTGATGCACCTTTATTTTGCCACCATGTTGTTTTTTCTTTACTGCATCTGTGCAAGTGGTTTTCCAGATTGGTGTCATGTGCCAGGTTCTGGGAGGTTGGTGTGAAAAAGGGAGGAATAATGCAGCATAAACATAAAGAATGGTTAAATACTATTCCATTTGGTGCATCTTTACACAGTTATGGGAGGGTAAGTACTTACTTACAATGTAGGTTTTATTTTTGGGGATGATTATTGTATCAAAGCATGATCTTGCTCTCTCTTTGAACCTGAGAAGTTGGTTTTGTACATATGTATTGTGGGAATTGAATTTTTTTCTATCCCAATGCAAGTTTCCAGTCACAGCAAAGGAATGGCACACAGTGTTCTCTCTCTCACTACCCAGATGTAGCCAGAAGCTGCAGAGTATTTTTTTGAGAATACTGAAACTGGGAAGAACTCGCAAAGCTATGCAGGCTTTCAGTTACTAAAAGTGGTGGTAAAAGTTGGTTTTGTTCCTTTTATAAATAGTTCTGTCAGTCTGTTTAGCACCTTCCGTTGTTCAGAGCAGACTGTGCATTTTTTTCCATGTAGGTATTTTTGACTTGGAGGGTGAAATAAAGTCTTTGCTTCTCATTCTACTACAGAATGTGATCTAATGGTAGAAACAACAAAAGTCAGAAATTCCTGGGTCTTCACTAATCTTCCTTCCAACTTCTCTTGTAACTGTGCAGACAAGTCATTTTTTCTGTCCCTCTCTAATTGGTGTGCACAAATCATCTTGGTCAACTCTTCTGCATTTTGTGTTCACAATTACTTGGAAGCAGGATTTACATCTCCTGTGAAAGGCCAGATGGTAGCAGCTCTCTGTTCTGTGGTAATAGTGTAGAACTACAAAATGACACTTAGCTGTGTGAAAATAAATGTCAAGTGCTAACAATTTCTCTGCACAAAAATTCTGCAGCCACACAGCTCCATTATTAATCCAGTCCTACCAGACTGCTGTGTGATGGAGAAAAGCCATCCCCATTTTGTGTCTTTGAAACTGAAATACAGAGAAATTGTGCAGAAGGGGCAAGAAACCCTCTCTGTAAATGTCAGATTGTGGGGAAGGAAGTAATTTTTACGAGGTTCTAAGTGCATCCTTTCAGGATTGACGTTTCTAAAATATTTAATCCAGTGATGGTGATATTAGAAAATGACCATAAGAAGCAAGCTCCTCATCAGCAGAGGTGATGGATGGAATTGCACTTAAAAGCCTAAATGTTGTTTACTGGAGCGGGAAAGGTTCAGGGGACAACACCGTGTCGGATTCACTTGCAAATGGATGTTACAGTCTGTCTGAAGTTCAAACTGAAGTACTTTAAAGGAGGTGTTTATGTAGTAACTGCCGTGCTAAACGAAGGAAGAGAACTTGTTAAGCTCTGAAGGCTTTTGGGAATAAAGCTGATAGGATGGAGTTCAGTTATAACTCCAGCAAAGCTGTGGCTGCACAGCAGGATGTAGCTTTACCATCACTTCAATATAATCAGAACTGTTGGAATATTGACTTCAATATATACATACACTGTCTGGATTAGAACTGCTGATCTGTTTTTTCCACCCCTCTACATTGCTGTAGAATTTATTCTGTCATTTATTTTTTGCTCGAAATTTTTATGATAGGTTTTTCTTTCATATCACATCCATGAAATCAGTCCCAAAATCTAATGCTTGCAGAGAAGAGAGAATGTGAATATTTGGGGGGGGGGGGGGGGGCAAAGGGGAGGAAGCGACGTTTAATTTCCTACCCTTAAAAAAGATGCCAAGAAATCTCTGCAGTGCGTTTGTTGCTATTATTTTCCTTGTTTGTTGCTCCAACACGTCTGTCCTGTGACTTAGTGTAGGGAGAGAGAGGATGGCGTGGGGGACATTGGAAATGTTTGAGGCTGAACTGCCAGAACCGCTCGGGCTTTGGTCACAGTCTGTATTCCAAAGCCAAGTGACTGGCTCTGCTTTGCACTTGGACTTCATCGTTTTCTCCAAAACGCTTATTGGCTTTAAAGTGTGGAGGTTTCAATGGCCCAAAACATCTTTGCACGTGAACTGCATTGAAATGAATGAGTCAGTTCACACCTCGTTTGGTGCCGTGTCGGTTCTGTGACTGCAGAACAAATAAATGCGAGCCCTGGGTACTGTAAAACTGACCATGAGCTGGAAAGCCAGAGCAGTGGGAAATCAGACTCCCCTTTAGGCTGCCGGGTCTCCTGTCTGCCTTTGTCCACGTCAGGTCCAAGGTCGAATTAACAGATCAAACTGAGATAAGTGTTCTGTGTAAGGTCTTGTGTGTGCTCAGAAAGTGGAAGAGTTGAGAGCTGACTCAAAACATGAAGTGCATAAATAAAGCCTTGCTGAATGCACTTAGTTCAAGAGATTTGCTCATCACTGTGGTCTTAATTTTCCTGAGTGTTGCTCTGTGGAAGCGCTGGAGTGGGGCCATGCACACGTGTGCAAGGCTGGTGCTCCATCTGAATGCTCCACAAGGAATTATGTAAAATTCTTACAGCCTTCAACTCTTGGGCCTTATTTGTTTTAAGGATGAAAAGTGCATTTTGTATAAAATGTGCTGAAATATGTGGAAAATCTTATTTTGAGAATCCAAGGAGTTTGTGTGCCCACGCATCTCTATTGTCCTTGTTGATGATTCTGCACATAACTTTTTCCCCCTCAGTGCTCTGTGTGAACTCCGTACAGCTCAAGTTGACTCCTATTCTCTTGATGGTTGGTTTACGGGGGGGATTTTATTCATTTGGCTTCTTTGACCTTAACTAGGCAAACGTATTCAAATCAGAATTTGAAATGGAATAATTTACAGGAACTTATCATAATTTCTTTTACTGTAATGCCCTTCCAAAAGGGAGGAGGTTTGTGCCTTTCACTGGAAGGACACTGTTCTTCACTTGGCACGTGGAGATGTTGCAGTAAGTTTGAGAGGCTTTGTCTTTCACTTGGAGTGGATGGCTGTCACTTTGCAGAGGATATTTTGCTCCAGGATCCAGCTTAGCCTCCCCTTTTATCCACCTTTCTGCTTCCAAGGAGAACTGCTTTACACACCAGACACATTGGTGTTTACAGATAAAAAATGTTTGAATTAAGAGTAAAATTGAAGTCTAGGGTGAGACAAAAAGACTTAATCTTTTAAGCTGTGGGATAGAGGGGCTCTGCCTCTTTATCCCTTTGCCTCCTTTGGAAGGAGATGAGATGCAGCTTGATGCCCTGGAGAGGATGTGAGGGACCACTCCTCAGCTTTTTTTTGGATGCTGAGCCAAAGAGCTGCCCTAATTCTGTGGGAATGTCTGACTTGAGGGAAGGAGAGAAGCTGGAACAAAAATATCGTTAAAAATACAAACTACAAACAGAAAAACCTGGCTTTCTGAAGGATATGATTTCTTCATGCATTTTCAACATCAGCACAAATTCAGCTACGCTGTAGGTGCTGTATGTTTGCTTTTTTAACTGAAACACATGCTTGAAACAATCATACTAAATATGCTTTTAGTTTCCAGCTTAGCTGATCTTGAAGTATTAGTTACCTGGCAGAAACATGAACTAGATTGTATCTTACAAGCAGCAGTTATTGGCAAAATCTGTCTGGGTCCTTAGTTGGTGGTGTTTCTAGGGGTTTTTTTGACCTTGAAATAGAAATGTTTCGTCAGTTGTATCTGCAAATTATGAAGTTGGATATCTTCAAAGTACTTTCCAGTTTTTAAAAGCTGCAAGAGTATTTTTTTAGTGTTTCAGAATAGAAGTAGAGGTCTTTCAGTTAGGAATTTTTGTTTGTTTGTTGTTGTTGTCCATATCAAACCCCTAATACTGGCAGGAGGTTCTACTTAGTCTCTTGAGTATCCATGACTTAACATACACTTTTTCTTAGCCAGTACTTGCTGGATATGAGGCATAGGTGCTACTTTGAGGACATTAATTAATTCACAGTCCTGTGGTTGGTCACACAGGCAAGGTGAGGCCAGGATCCGAGCAGAGCAAGCAGTTCAAGATCTCATCTTTCAATCCTTCCTTCCCCCAGAGTGGTTCATACTTGTTGATACCATGGCTGTTGTGGCTGTGCCTGAGAGCACCTGACAATATTTGCAGAGTCTGGTCTCCTGAGCAGAGACAGGGAAAGGAGCCAGCACAGCACACACTGGTCTCACTAGCCCCTCTTCCCTGCTTTTTTTTTCTCCTTGTGATAATTGCAAAAGCAAAAGGAGGCTGCTGACAGATGAGGAACCTTTAATTAGAGAGCTCACCACGCATGAACCAGGAGTGCCTTTGTCTCAGAATAAACATGAATTAACTTAGGGCTCAGTAAAGTCATCATTTGGAAAACTAAATATGAGTTTGCACATTGCTCCTCTGGTGTGGACACAGCATCCCATGAAGTGTCCCTTAGCTTGTGTTGTGCCTGCCCACTGTTAGGCTGCTGTCTTCTTTGGGGTGTGACTCCACAATCTGCACTGACTTTGGAGCTCCAGGCATATATTGAAACTTTCCAAACCCACAGGTATCAAGCAGACAGACTGCTGTGTGTCTTAGTATTTGGGGTTTTTTAAAGATCAGCCTTTTCTTTCTAGATTGTATGACCATCTCAGTACCATAATGTGGACAGCTGAGGTGGTGATGATTCCTTTCTCTTCTAAGCAAAACCTACAAGCTGTGACCATTCCACCCATGCTGCCCACTAAGAAGTTTTAGTATGTTCACAGTTTCTGTGCACCTTCAAATGGTAGAAACTGCTTCGTGTAATCTAAAATATTAGTGATAAAACCAAACAAACCTCATGTGCTGTTGGTTTGGAAGTGAGCTTTAAATGATGCATGGTGCCAGATTCTTCTACTCCTGCCTGTGCTGAGCTGTAATCTGCTTTGAGGTGTGTCCATGGATTGCAAGGACAGGAGAATTATGGAGGCATTGATGCACTCTAACTTCTGAAGCCTGCTTTGTCCAACTCCTCACATGGACTTTGGATTTGCTGTCAAACAGAAGTTAAAACCTTTGTTTGGTGTGTGAATGTCAAACTATTTAGGCAGCAAGAACAGCAAAGATCATCCTCCTCTCTAATGGTTCACTGTAAGCAATGCGGAATTTCTTAAATCTATTTTAGACAGCTTGGAGGAGGAAGTTTCTGTTGTGAAAAGTTCCATTTCCTAAAACTGTGAGTTTGGTGACAGATGCACACTTTTCTGTTTTGTAAGAACTGCAGAAAAATATTTTCTTTCCTCTGCTCCATGCTGAAAACCAGAAAAGCTCTCTTTGAATTCTATTTG
Source organism: Calyptomena viridis (assembly GCA_013390005.1). Classification (NCBI taxonomy): domain Eukaryota; kingdom Metazoa; phylum Chordata; class Aves; order Passeriformes; family Eurylaimidae; genus Calyptomena; species Calyptomena viridis. Next base: position 230,978 of record WEIV01026866.1, read on the forward strand.
AAAGGAAATAAATTATGCAAAATGGAATAGGGCCTGATTAAAACCAACAACGTTTTGTGCCAAACAATCAATTGTGCCAAAAAGTCTCTTGCATATTTTTTAGGTATCCTTTAATGTGGGCATTAACATGAGGAGGGGCAGGTGATGCTGATCACTTGTGTCAGCTAAGGAAGTGCAGGATGTGGCACCTGGGTTTCAGAGCAGATATAGATGGTCTGGCACTTCACCTTCTCAACAAGCCTTCAAATGCACTGTTGTGAATGAGCTGGAAAAGTATTTTTTCCCAACTATTTTGTGTTTATTCACAAAATAAATAATAATAAATAATAATAAATGGTCGTTGTCAGGCCCCAGCTCTGCAGGGAGGAGGATCAGAACAGTGAGTTCAGCTGGTTCACAGCAGGTCAGGCCCCAGCAGACTGTGCAGGCAGGGCTTTTTTAAAAGAAACGTTGATTTGTTATTGTGAAAACGTGGAAGACTAAATACCCTGACAGAAGGACATAAAAAGGAAAATCAGACACCTGAGGAAGATCTGGCTCATGGCAGCTTCCTGTGGAATTTCCACTGTAAAGCCACACGCTCCACTCTTTCCAGTGAGGATTTCTCTGAATGCCCCCTTCGGCCTGTGCTCCTCCCTGCCAGTCACTCTGAGCCCCCTGCACCTACTTCTCTGGGGAGATTGGTGTTACAAGCAATAACAATTTCCTTAAGCAGCTCTTGGCTCTTGTAGGCATCACCTGTTAGAGAGTCTTGGGTGGTGTTTCTGACCCGTGGTGTGGTGGGCAGCTTGGATGTGACATAAAATCCAGGGACTAGTCAAGGCATCCTTGTGTTACTGCCCAAAGGGTGTCAAAGAACACCGTTTCTGAAGACTGGACTCAGTTTGTGTATTCTACATACAGAACTATCAAGTTCTGTTGCAAAAAGCTGGAAGAAAAGATTTTGCTGGATAGCTCTATAGAGGTTATTTTGCTCGAGATTCTTTGCTGCAATAACTCCTTGAAAAATGAAGTCAAATCTGTCCTTGTCGCTGGTTCTGAATAATGGATGAACTTGGGCTTTGTTTAATCCAGCTCATTCTGCAAACTTCATTTGTGTTTGGTTTAAGGAAATCAAGGAATCAGTGGTACATAGTACACATTCCACTCTCAGCCTGACAAATAGATGCTGTGCAGATTCAGTAGGTCTTGTAAAACAGTGTCTTGCTTTTTCCAGAGCTTGCCAGACCAGAGCTACTCTTGAAAAGCAAAGCATAATCTTGAGATATAAGTCTTGTAGAGGCCAGTCTGTTTAGCTGCTGATGTATAAAACCCCTAAAATTCCTTTTGAAGGGAAAATCCTGGTCTTTCAATAGCTTGTGTTTTCATGAAAAAATCTGGAGAGACCTCTGGTGGGAAGAAAGGGAGGAGTTTTGTGTGTTAAAAAGTGGGGATGTGGAAGCGGATGGACCTTGGCTATTGTGTCCTCTAGCTTTCCCTGATTCAGTGATTCCTCTGAAATTTCCCAGCCTTCCTAAGGTACTGGATGGTTTCAATGATGGAAGAAGAAATTGACCTTATTTTAGGGGCTTGATGCCTATTCCATGCTGGGTTGGGTTGTGAGGCTGCAGTTTGGATTCACAGTCTGTGAGACGGGTCAGAATTCCTGTTCCTGGGCCTTACTTACCCTGGAGTCTTGTATCATAGAAATAAAGGTGGGGTGGGGAAGAAAACCCCAACCCCCTTCCTGAAATGCAAACCTCCATCTCCTAACAGACTTCATTTTACAGTCCTCTCAAAGGAGGTTTCTCTGCACTGCTTTTTATTTGCTTCTGAATCCCTCTGGTTTTTGCAGTCAGAGCTGTGCCTTTGCTCAGCAAGAGGGCTCATTTGGCAAGTGCCTCAAGGCCTGACATCATTCTTAGTGTCTCCAGGCCTGCTTAAAGCATTGGCAGTCCTTGGCTGCTCTTCCTGCACTTGTAGGCAGCTGGGAAATCTCAGTGATCGGGACCAAGAGGAAATTCTGAAGGGAAAAAAAGCTCTGCCTTGATTATTTCCTCAGCTAATGGCAATGCACTGCACAGGGTACATCCCAGTGCAGGAGTCTGCACTGCAAGGAGTGCTTTCCAAAGCCAGTGTCTGTAAAATGAGCAAAAGTAACATTCATCTCAAAGTCCTGGTGGGGTAGAAGCAATCACATGAATTTTTAGGAGCCCATTAGAGAGCCTTGCTAGTTTTTCAGTGGTTGAGTAGAAAGCTGGGTGCTGGTGGGGCAGGAGGGGGAGTTCCTACTGAAAATCCTGCAGGGTGTGCACAATGAGGAAGGGACTAAAGGTTATTAAAAAAAATGCTTATCAGAGATATTTTTACATTAGTCCCCAGGTAATTATTTTTATCCTCCAGTAGGTGCATCAGCATGGTGTTGTGCTAACACTGCTGCTTCTTTTATTAATTATACTCTTTTAGGCTTGCAGGAGTAACATTTACTTCCAGGAGTAATCTAGCAGCCTGTACTAATTAATGCAGTTCAAATCAAACATAGTAAGAATAAAAGAAGCTCAGCTGGGAAAAAGTTAAAAAAAAGGAGAGGGGGAAAGCAAAACCCAGCACTTGGGCAGTTGGATGCCAAAACAAACATGCAGGCTGTAGCTGTAGGGTAGGTACAGAAAAGATACCTTTCACATTCCAGGCATTTAAAGCTTATGGAATGTTATGAAGTGTAATGAGACTTTGTTACAAACACTATTTTCTCACCTCTCACCAGAAGGTTGTTAGTGGTGTTGCCCTTGGCTTCAATGGTCCTCCTTAAACTTCAGTGCATTGGCAGCTCTTTTCAACAACAAATTCTAAACCCGGGTCTTTTACAGGTGTTTTTTTGTTGTTGAATGATAAGTTTGGTGGCGAAATATGTCCTGGTTCATGTTATCAGCTTCTGCTAAAAGGTTTACAAAACAAGAGTTCACAGGAGACTGATACCTTTCATGTCCTCCTTTCACAAGTGTTGTTTGGAGAGTTCTGTAATCAAAATACTTCCTGGAATGGTCAAACCAAACCCCAGAAGACCTTGAACCTTGCACAGCCTCCTTTTCAATTGCTAAAATTTGCAGCATATAGGATTTTTTTTCCATTATGTAGAAAGTTTCAATTATTTAATAATTGTGGATATGGCAAAGTCTGATTCTGGTATTTCATTTTATCTGTGGTTTCAGCTCCAACTCCCTTGTCTTAACATTAGCAGTGTGTTATTCCTTACCTTATGTGTACTGGCTTTGCTGAATCAGTGACTGTCTAAAAGCTGGTGGGTTTAAAGAAATGAGAAATGTTGTTCATGTAGCACAGGAAATGAATTTTTAATTTTTTTTTAATAGCTGACTATTAGTGTTTTTTCAGCTTGCACTGTTGTGGATTTTGTATGTGGAATGATCTCCACGTTTACAGAGTGAACTTGTAAAAGATACTGAAACTGGTCTTCAGCCTAATTTTTAAGAGGTGATTTAACTTGCTTTTAGTATTGGCTGATGAGCAGCTGGGGTTTATGATGTTTGGGGAGAGGAGAAGTAGGAAATACCACCTAATTAGGAAATATCACCTAATGGATTCAGTGAGCAATGTGCATTATGTGATTTTGGCCTCTTCCTAGTACTGACACATCACTAATAACCTTGACTGCAAATTTACTGATTAAAGTAAATTAAAAGGCTGGGCTTTTTTTCTAGAAGTATATTGGCTTAGGGGAGCAGTGAACAGACAGGAAGAAAAAGTTGCTCTTGATTTTGTTTGTAAAACAATTCTCTGGAGACATTTTAAAATTGTTGGATTTGTGACTTCCTTGAAGAAAATCCCTTAGAAAAACTGCTGGGCTCTTTGGTTTTGGTGAAGCATGTGGTGTTTATAGTGGGGACACAAATCCTTGGGGATATTTTCTTGTCTTCCCTTCTCTCCCCATTCCATTTTGTCAAATTTTCTGTCTCTGTATTGTGATGACTTTCCTTGGTTCTCATTTCGGTAAAGTACCTCTGGATGTGGATTTCTCTCACACTTGAAGCTGAAGCTCAGCACTTAAAAAATAAAGATATTATTTTTATATTATATTATTAAACCAGTTGAGGTTTCATTTGAAAAGCTAATTACTAAGTAGGTATTCTCCCTGTGTTGGAATACCAGGATAGCAGTGGGAAGTCTGCCTTTACTGAGAATACTTGTGTGTGGTTTTTTTGAGTGCTTTTTTTAGTAATGATTTGAATGCATTGTATTTTGTCTTTTCCTTGGTAACATCCATATTTCCCCCCCGTGCTGTGTTTTGCTGTTTTGCTTTAGAAATGCAAAGATTCTTCCACCAGTGTCTCCAAAATCTGGGTAGCAATTTTTTTTTCCAGGCAGAGATGCAGGTTTAGCACTTTTAAGTGGAGATGTGAACTCCATTGGAAATGGGATTTGCAGTTGGGCTTGACAATGGAATTTGGGCCATCAGCCAGAAAACAAAGCTGGAAGGGAGTCAGGAGTGATGGGACTAAAAGTGGGACCAGAAGTGTAGCCATCACACAATGGGAAGTGTGTTCTGGGGGGAGGAAGTTTGCAATTTCAGTCAGCATCAAAAATCACTGGGACACAAGTGTAGAGCTAATAAGGTAACTGTAATAGGCTGTAACTATTAACCAAGAAATCACTCTTCAAGAAATTTCAAGAGCAAATAATTTGTTCTAGAAGTGTCCTTTATTAAGGTTTCCATCTGTGTTCATTACAGATACCAGATAAACTATGGCTTGGGAAGCCACATTGATTTTCAACGTGTTTGTCCTTTGGAGTAAAAGCTGAGGAAGTGCTGATTTATCTGTATGGTCATCCAAGGAGATTTTTAGGAATAATACAGGACTCGATTCTCCTGTTCTTTGTGTCATTCCAGGAAAACCAGTAATCCTTTGTGTAGGAAAAAGTGAACTTACCTTTGCTACTTAGCAGCATCTTTTCAATATGTCTGCATAGAAATGCAAACTAGAATTTGCATTGATGTTTATTTTTGGTACCAGGGTGTTTCCAAAGGGTCTTTGTAGAGCCTGAATCCTGTTCCCTGCCCCGTGGAAAAGTTTCTGCTCAGGTGCTGCTGGCTCTGGGAAGGGGAGCAGCAGGACACTGGTGACATCACTGTGTGGATTGGAAGACAGCTTTTTCTATAAATACACCTCATTTTTCCTGTTAAATGACTGATGCTGACAGTGGTTTTTAGATGAGCTATTTTTGAGAGATCATGTTGTTCACCGAGGGTGTCATTATGTGTTGCAAGAGTTTTAATATAAACTGTTTACATCTTGATCTTGTTGTAAATTAAGCTGTTTCTTCCTTATCTTCAACAGGCAGCCAGATAAACTAGTGGTGGTTTGGACAAGAAGGAGCAGAAGAAAATCCTCTAAGGTTGGTGGATTGCTTAATAAGTCCCAGCTTCAGTGAGAAGCAGGGTCAGCTGTTTGAGAGACTGGTGTTTTTAATGTGGGGAGCAGCCAAATAAATGAGAAATCTTTTAATTGTTGCCTTTTCTTTTCAACTGGGTTTATCCATAAAGTTCAGAAGAAGCTGCTGTTGATGTCAGTGCTAATTTATGGGAACTCCAGTTTCAGCTTTGGCTGCTTGTTTAGCAGAACTGCATCGTCATCAGTTCAATTTCAGTTCTTAATTGCTAGACCTAATTAGAAAGGAGAATCTGTTTCACTACTAGGAGTGTATTAAAAAATAATTAATTAAAAAAAAGTAATTAAGAATCTGACATCCCTGCAATAGGCAGATAAAGTCTGAATAAGGTGGTATTTCGTATTACTAACTTGAAATGCTTGAAATGCAGTTGCCTTTTACCCTGGTTGGGCTTATGGCAAGTGTTCTTGTCAGAGAGGAAATTTTGAAACTTTTAGTAATTCTTTAGCACTTCAGTTAAAAAAGAAACCATCTAAGTGTTTGGCTTTTTTGGGGGGGGGAGGAGTGTGCATGTAACACAAAATGATACTTCCAAGAAGGCTGTGATGATGCAGAGAGGGCACCCACAACAAAGAAGGTATCGTGAAGTAATTGTGTTGAAGAACTTAAATATCTAGAAAATGTGATTATACTGTTTTCTACCATGCTCAGCAGAAAATCTGAGGGGTTGGTTTTTTTTACTAGTACTCCTCTTTTTCTGATTTCTTTTTCTGATTGTCGTGCATATTGGTTGTATTTTCTCTTTCAACTTGAGGTATAAACTGTTCTAAACTGTTTTAAATAAAGACTGGTTGTGGACTGGAAGTGGCTGCACATATGAATGCCTGCTCCAGTGTGTGCATCCCAAATTCTACTTTAGGTTATGAAAACCCAAAGGTGTTACCTGGTGAGTGAACAAAGGTGTAAACTTAATTTGGCACCTTTTCCAAGGTAACTGTTCCTATTCCTTGTTCAGCCAAGCCAGTCAGACTATTCCTCTTTCATGGAAGGATAACTAGCTCAAGTTCCCTTGGATTTAGGGCATGTAACCTCTGATGGGTGGTGTCTGTTGTGGCTCACCCTATGATAACTTTTCTCTCTTGGTTTCATTTAATTTCTGTAGAGCAGAGAGAGAAAAAAACCATATCAAACAGTAAGTGCATTGCTTACACAAGCATTGTAACCCTGAAAAGCTGGGTGAAAAACAAGGTATTTGTCTGTGAATGACTGACTGCTTTGCTGGGATTCAGAATATGTTCAGAAACAGAAGCCCTCACAAAAGTCCAGCAGGGCTTTGTGAAATGATGGGTCTGTGCCTGTTGTTTTATAGGATCCAATGCAGCATTTCCCTGAGTCAAGAGGATTTTCTGCCATTAGCTCAGCTTTTTGGGCTTACAGTTTTTTCAGCTGGGCCATAAAGTTCCAGGCTATGTCCTCTCTTTTAGTCACCAGGCAGTTAGAAGCAACCTTGGCTAACTAATTAATTCATGGTTAGTAAGAGGTACTTTGAAAGAGGCTGAGTGGCCATTGAAACCTAGGCAGAGGTAGAATTAACTTTAGAGCTTAAGTGGTCAGTATGATTTGAGCTGTTTGGGTCAAAAACTGTAGATCAATAAATATTTTTGATCTCTTAGTCATCCTGCCAGTAAAACACTTTATTCAACATACTTATTTTGTCTAATTGCTTTATTGGAAGCAAGTCATATGAATATTTCCTCTTATTTTATTTTTGGTGGACACTGGGTTCAGTGAGTACAAAGCATTAATAATTGTCTATGTTTTTCAGCTTTTTTTGAGAAGGAGGAAGAGAGGGATGAGGTCTTAACTTGCTGTAAAGATGTTGTCAAGGCTTCTTTGTAGGTTGTGATTTCTGAACTTTTCAGACTGTTAGGTATAATGAGGGATTGTCCTTTGAAGCCCTTATTTCTGTGGGTTTCTGTGATTTTGATAAGCCTTTTTTTTGATATGCCCCACATACTTTCTTTCCAAGTAAACTACAGTGGTCCCTTTATGAGAAGAAATAATGAAAGACATCATGTGCAGGAGTGTGAATATTTTACTTGTTACTGTAGGAATACAGAATAGGAGCAGTAGATATGTGAAATTACAGTAAGTTTCAAAGTGTGGCAAATGAAAAGCAAATGAGCATTTAAATAGCAGTGGGATGGGTGGATACAGGACCTTAAATATATCCAGCACTCAGTGACCTTAATGCAGATTTAAGTTACTTACAGTTCTATTTTGGGAGCTGCTGTCTGTGGGTAAGTCTGATTTTGACACATTTCATGAGGCAGGTCAAGACAAGATGGCACTGTGTGGTTGGGCATCTTTGTGTGTGCCAGGAATTGGCAAAAAAAGGTGATTTGCAGAATTACTGTGCAATCCTGGAACCAAAATGAACTTTCAGCTTGGGGGGAAGGGGGAAGTCATCTATCTACTGGTGCTAATGTCTGTTTTCAAAATCAGGGAGACTCTTCAAGTTTTATTTGGGTGGTGTTTTATTTGGGAAGGTATAGTTTATAGTAGTGGACTTGTTAACTCTTCTTCTTTGGTACCCTGGCATGTTGGGCCCCCAGGTTTTCAGACCCTGGGTTTTTGGACTTGCCTTTTTTTCTTTTTTTTTAGTGGTTAAAGAATGTCTTTGTTCTAGTGTAGAACAAGGCAAAAATGTGTTATAAATATGTTTACCTTCATTTCACTGAGACACTCTCAAATTTCCAGGCTTTGAACCAAGAAATTTCAAGTTGTAAAATAGATGTTGCCATGATGTTAAGGAGGTACTTCCTACTATTCCTGTGAACATATACAGGCTAATGGTTGAATTATGCACCTCTGAAGAATCAATTGCACTTGCTTCTGAGAGCCTGACAAAATTATTCTTCAAAGATTCTTGTTGTATCAAAGCTGAAAGAAGGCGCCTTGCCTGTGATTTCAGCACTTCTCCTGCAGCTTTATCAAAGAAGGACACAAAGAAGGACTTTAGGCACAAAGAAGGACTCCAGCTGAACACACCACGTGCCCTCAGCTGCTCCTCACACGATTCCCCATCAAGACCTTCACCATCTTCACAGCCCTCCTTTGGAAATGCTGCCTTGGGGAGTTCAGTTCTGTTCTGTCCTCGTGTACAAAGCTCCTGGCTGAGGCTGGACGGAGTATTAAAGCTAAATTTGATGTATCTTTCTGTTTTGTTGGGCATAGGGGCTGACTTGCAGCAGTTCTGGCCAGCCATTGTTGCAGCTGAAGTGAAAAAAATCTGCTTTGGAAGAGAAAACAAAAGGTTGTTTTGTGCTTAATCCCTGTAAAGTGAAGGTGTTGCTAATTTCAGCAGACCTTGCCAAATTAAGGGAAACTTTAATTAAAGGTTAATCTTTCCCTGCTTGTAAATCGGGGGCCATAATACCCTTCTTTTTTCCAGGGATCCCTTAAAGTTGACTTGTGGTATTCTAAGGTGCAGTGATGGCTGTCCCAGAAAATTATGAGGAAAATAACTCTGCATTCAGGGTTTTTTTGTTGTTTGCCTGGGTTTTGATATATTGTTGGTTTGTTGGGGTTTTTTAACAAGAAGCCTTCTAGATAATGTCAGAAACTGCTTGATGAGAAGAAAGGGAAGAGGCTCCTTATCTGAGCATCATCTATTTTGGACAGTGAATAAGGCAAGATTTGGTGAAAGAAATAGCATGAATCACACATTTAAGCAACGTGTCACGAATGTTTGTGTATGAAATTAACCTTGAACAGCCAGCCTAGTGCTGGAGAATCTGTGCTGAAGATGAGGTTTTGCTCATTTTCCAAGCTTAGCAGTCCTTGTGTAGCTTTTCAGCAGTAATGCATATGCACACAGATTCCTAATTGCACTTGTGCCACACTGCTGAATTGAAGACATTCATGGGAAGACCTGTGGGAATCTGCTGCCTTCCTTGTCTGCTCCAAAGGGCACTGACAGCACCGGGTGGATCAAAGGCTGCCTGGAGTTTCCAGGGCTTTGAACTTTCTTCTTTGGCACGTGCTGGGTTTTTTGGACTGCATCCCAGGGCAGGAGTGTGACAGGAGTGTTCTGGTGCTCAGCCTCTGACTGCTGGGGGAAGCACAGTGATTTCAAGGTGGTCACGGGCATGCAAACCGTAGTCTGGAGTGTGGTCTTTAATTTGTCTCCCTTTGTGATGCTGAACTGGGGTGCAGAAGAAGAAGGAGCCTTTCACAAGCTGCCCATCGAAGTTTCTGCTGGTGTGGGGGAATTGTCAGTTTTTCCCAGTCAATTCTTTATCCAGTAGCTGCATTAGCAGCCAGATCATAGTGAGCTCTGGCTGTCCCCAGATGACACATGGCTTTGGTGGGACTCTCACAGAGCAAATCAAAGCAATCCTTGGCCTTCCAAAGCCACACTGCTGGCATGGAGGCACCAGGGCAAGGATCTGGCTGCTTAATGTCAGCTTTCCTCTGGAGTTATTACTTCTTTTTTTTCATGCCTCAGTGTTCTGCCTGGATAACACTGAAGAAGAGGGATTATCCTTACAAGCTGAGCTGCCCTAAGCACTGTTGGAGCTGGTCGAGCTCCTGCCTGTTTCCTGTGTCCTGAACAGCCTGTTACACAGACAAGTAGCAGAGCTGGTCTGATCACAGGCAGCTGGCAAAAAATTTATCAGGAAAAGAAAATTGGCTGTTTGTTGGCTCACAATAAAAGCCACTTTTGGGGCTGCAGGTGAGGAATAATGGTAGGTCTGTTTCTGATGGTTTTTGCTTTTAAAACCAATATTGACAGCTTGGCCGTAAGAACATATTTTTAATTCGTAAATATAAACTGTTCTGTAATTTGCAGCAGGCTCAGAATATTGTGGTCAGCTCTAGGATATACAGAAAAGTAACATGCAATTATCTTGCCCAACAGAGGCAGGATGAGGCAAGGTGGTAGTGAAGAAGGCAGAAAGCAGATGAAGCATCTGGAAGGGTAGGCTCTTAAAATAATGTAATATCAAGTCTGCCTTTCCAGTTCAAGCACAGCAGAACAGTTGTGATGTTCATATCATAAGTGGTGAATTGCAAGCTGGTCGTCTGAATTGTAACTGTTGTTGTTTTAAAGGGGGGAAAAAAGAGGGATCTCAAAGCTGGATAGGCTGAAGTGCCCGTGTGAGTCTGTAGACTCCTCTCCATGGCCTTTCTCTAGGGGATTTCTCCCACCAGCCCTCAGCTCTGTGCCAGAGCAATGCTGTGGGTTGGACAATGTCATTCACAGCCCTACTCTATTTATAGGGTGTTTCAGCAGCGCCTCCTGTAGCTCCTGTTTCCTGATTTAAAAGAGCTTTTGTGATACGTTGTCTCTTCTCGTTTTCCACTGGCAGAAAAACAGGAGAAGAGTTGCCTTTTGCCTTGAAATGCATCAAGAGCACTTCTGCTCCTCTTTCCAGACTGTGGCTCTCATTGCTCAGGTTTAGGAGACTTCTGCTTAGCTGCTGGTGCCTTCACTCCCAAGACAATGGGAGAGATGGCTGGTCAAGACTAGCAGAAGATGAAGAAAAAACGGGTCTAGAAGGCACAACCCAATGGGGAATGGAGTTAGAGGTGAGGGTTGGGGTGGAAATCAGTGCAGCAGCAGCAGTTTGTCTTGGCTGAGCCCTGGCAGCAATTCCCTGTCACCCGCAGAGGTGGCTCGTGTATCAAAGTCAAGGCTTACAATTTGGGAGTTGAAAAGGTTTTTTGATATAGGCCAGATGTAACTTCAAGGAACTGCAGCTTAGAGGTGCCTGACATGAGAAATGTTGCATTAGAATAACACTCTGCATCTTAATTTTAAATGACTGTCGTTTGCCCGTCTTCTGTGTTTCTCCCCCTTTCCCTTTCTCCTTCCCAACAACCCAGAGGTTGTTTTGATGTTATCCTTGTGTGATACCGTGTTTATTTTTCAAAGCCAGAGGAGTACTTAATAACATTCGTGATCACAGAACAGCTTTGCTTTAAAAGCTCATTAACTGGGGCTTGTCTCCTGGTTGTTCCTTTCAGTGACAGAAAAACGTATTTATCCCTGTGTGTTTGTTGTGTCTCGCTGACTTTCCTTGTGGGAGGAAATGCTGATAAAGGGCTTGAAGTGAAGTGCTGACTGCACCAGTGAATGCTCATTTTCTAGGTTTGGTGGGGTTTTTAATAGATGGAGCAAGTGGTTCTCGACTGAGCAGGCTGGCAGTGCCTGGGCCTTGGACAGCAAAAGTTTGACATAATTGTCAGGATTGGCCAAAACCATCAGGTCCTACTAGTTTTGGGAAAATTGATATCTAGAAAGAGAATAGACTGCCCTTGTGGAGAAGTTGATGGTAGGGATGACAACTACTATGGTGTGTTTTTCTGATTGCAAAATATCTTTTTCGTATAAAATGTGCTTGTGGAGTAAAGGTATGAGCAATGTTGTTTGCTCAGTTATTCAGAAAGTCATCCAGGCCTTCTTTAGAATTAGACTGAAATGAAGATTAGACTGAAATCTGTGGAGTTAAAAATAGTAGAATTTCTTTCAGATTGCTCTTTTTTGAAAACTGCTTTTATTTTAGATGCCCCAAGTTGTTTCACTGTAAGCACAAAGCACAAAAACTCACTGAAATTTCTAATCTAGTTGGGCATCTTTGGGAGCTGGGGTTTCAGAACACCAAAGATGGAAAAATTTGTGGTAAAACTACAGGAGAGCTGGCAATGTTTAGCAATTTAAAATTGTCCAGATTGCCTTAAGGTACCTGAGAACCTGAGTCACAAGTCCTGTTAATCTTAGTATAGCAAGTGTTCTAGGAGTCTGAATCTGAAGTTCTGAGTGTTGGAAGGAATAATAAAATTGCAATGAGTGATGCTCTAAATTAAAAATTAAAAAAAAAAGAGAAAAGCCAATTTAATAGGCTTCAGATAACAATAAATAGCTTCTACATTATCTCCTGATAACACTTCCACAGATTTCTAGTAACACCACTGTTATTTGTGCAGCAACATCCATCCCTTATTTGTCTTATAGTGTCCAAAAATAGATTAAGTTGAGCTTGGAAAAAGGCACACTTACTCCAAACCAGAAATGCTCACACATGGTGTTTTCTAGGAGTAGCTATTAAAATGTAAATACAGGCCATTCACCAATCCAAACTGGTACTCAAAGTTCTGTCTGTTTAACTGTTGGGATATCTTTTCTAGGGGGAGGTACCACAGCATGTTAGTTCTTAAAAACTTAAATGTTTTAGTAGCTTTGTAAATCATAGTATTCACTTCTCTTTCCTGCAATAAAACTTCTTGCTCTATTTAGGTATAAATGTGGTTAAGCTTGCACTATGTGCTGTGCACAAAATAAAGCTCAGCTTCCTACAGAAGTTCTGACCTTACAGCCTGAATTTTTGCAAGGCTCTGAGTATCCTGACCTGTGCTAGGGAATAAAAAAATCAGAGTTTTAGGACCTTCTTTTTACTGCTGCCTACATGCCCTGGGTCCTGAGTCCCTGCCCTGTGGGAGCTGAGTCAGCACTTTTATAATGGCTTTAAGATGACTGACTGTTTTCTTTCCTGTCTTTAGGCTCACAGCTGGCAGCCTGGAATCAAGAACCCCTACCGTGGGGTGGTGGTGTGGCCTGTACCTGAGAATGTTGAAATTACTGTGACTCTTTTCAAGGTATGGTTTTTGTAAAGCAAGAGTTTTACTGTTTCATAAACGACATATGAAAAATCCCATCTGGAAATGTCAGATTATAATCACAAGGTCTAATCCCACTGGATTTGTCGTTAACTGCAAAACCTCATGTCCTCAGTTGAAATCCTGGAGAGAAGGATGGTCTATTCCCTGCCAAAGCTGACTTTTGGAGTTTAGTTAACACACTGAAATACCCATTGAGCTGATTATGGCGAGTCATTGGCACAGAATTCAGTGCATGTGTAACTGTGCACGTAGTACATGTGTAAGGATTTGGAATGGTTATGGTCTGATTGGGTTCCTTTAAATACTGCAGGTCAGAAGTTGTCATAACACAGTCATTTCTAGACTTCCTTGTTCAGTTGCAGTGCCTGCTATTGGCTAAGAAACACAATCCAGCTCTTAATTTCCCATCTTTAATATGCCATACAAACACCACAGCACTTATGTGATTGCCATCGTGAGAGTGGATGTGGACTATCAGAGTAGTACAGAAAACTAGAAGTTTTTTTTTCTTGGACTGCATTTGTTCTATTTAAAAAGAAGCTTATTTGTGTGGCTGTGAAGCAGGAGGAGGAAGTGGAGGTTGTGCTAGGACTTATTTCCCAAATATCATTGGGCAAGGCCCTCTATGCATAAACAGTGCAGCTTTACATGTGTGACAGTGTAGGAGGCTGCCAGGAAGCTGAAGGTTTTCTGGGATTTTTATTCCATTACTTCTTTCTCTCTCTTTACTCTAGTGCCTCCATCTACACTCTGGCTGTTCTTATTTATAACTGCTCCCTTTGCAGCTTAGGGCAACAATAATGTGCTTCTTTGTAATTAGTAATATTTATATTTCTTTTTCCTGGGGACTTCCCTGAGTAACTGCTTGGACATGGCTTCTGATTAGCCATAGAATGGGAATTTATGACTTGGATCATTAAACCTAAAAAAGGGGGGATGTTTTGTTTTGGTTGGTTTTTTTCCCTCCTGTCCTTGGGATTACCCAATGAACACAAACTTCTCAGGTTGGCAGTGATGTCAACTGTCATAAATTTGTTTCTCTTCTTAGCAAACACATAGACTTCGACTGAAATTCAGAGGTTCACTGCCAAAAATTGTTTGCTTCAAGGACCTCTAATTGGCTTCAGAAATGTAACAGCATTATGTGATAATGCTACATGTCTATAATCTGAACAGGGTTATGCAGCACAGTAAATGTTGCTTGATATTTTCTGCATTTAAAGCAAAGCAGAAAAGTGCACAATTCTTGATTGATTGTGGTAAGGTGATGCACGAAGGAGAAGAGTTTCTTTTGGATGTAGCTCTGTGGTGCTGTGGCTTTGGATTAAAATTGTCTTCCAGCCCTATCCACCTTTTTATTTGCACCTGCACATCTTCAGGGTTCTGTTATGTGCAAGAGCACAACCACCTTGTTAGTTGTGTAACTGAGAGTGAGGGCCAGGACAGAAGGGCCTCTGGAGCCAGTGTCAGGTATTACTACAGACTTAATTTTACCCAGCACATCTGCAGGCACATCTGTTCACTGCACTTCCTCCTCTCCCCCCCAGAATAAGCCTGACTGTCCCAAAAATTGGTCTGGGAGGAGAGGTAGGAGCATGAATAACCCCAGCACCTCAACTGTGCCTTCTGGAAACAGTCCCCACTGATCTCTGGGGGAGTGAGCACTGACTTGTATAATCTGAATATTGGTGGTTCTTTGCGTGGTCTCATACTGTGAAATCTGCTGAAATTGATCCTCTGGCTCTTTCAACAAGAGTGCCTGTGAGTGGCCAAGCACACTTTTTTCTGCAGGGTATGTGGGTGTGGCACAGAGCAGCTTTTTGGGCACCGTAGCTGTGTGAGACCAGCAGCCCCAGTGAAGGAGCTGTGAGGGATGGGGGATGGCAGGCAGAAGGTGCTGTTAGCCCAGTTCAGGCTGTGCCAGCCACCTGAGGGCTTTGTTGGCTCAGTGCTGGAGTGGCACTTGAGTTGCAGAGTTGGCATTTTTGTAGCTGGTACATTCTGGGCGAAGGCAGTGGAGAAGAATGAGCTGTTTTTCACGCAGCTCATGCATTGTGTGGTGAGCACTAAGGCAGTGGGAAGGGAAGTCTGGAACAGCAGCCTTTGGGGGAGCTGACTGCAAGGCTGCTATTGATATTGTTCCTTCCTCCAGAACCACTGAAAACAGTAAAGCTCAGAAAAAGAGACTGCTCATCTTGCAGCTCTGTAGAAGTCGTTTTTGGAGGCAGTCCCCTGTGAAGGAGGGTGGCTGTGGAAGGTTTGGCACTTGCTTGTTTAATGGACAGTAGTTGTTCCCTGTCCCTCCCACCTGAGAAGCAAAGGGAAGCTGCTGGCTCGTGGTCCCCCTGGCAGAGCCCACACATGGGCTGCTCTCACAGCTGCCAAGGGAGTGCAGTGCTGCTGTTGGACGTGGAAGTGCAGGGAAGGGCAAGGGAGGGTTCCAGACACAGCCCTGTGTGGTGGGAAATGATTCACACGGGGGTGGCGCTGTGCTCCTAAGTGGCTGTTGAAATGTGGTGCTGGTAGGAGTAGGAGATAAGTCAAGGCTTCAAGTGCTGATGAGAATGTTAAGAGTATTCTCTCCACTAGTCATCTGTGGACACTTGAGAGCTGGCTAACAAAGTGCCTGTGATCAGCCAACAGACAAGATACCCTGCTTTATCTGCACATCCCTATTTTGGGTGTTAGCTTGTGTCTAACAGTGTGTTTGTAGTTGTTACACAAGCAAACTGCTGAAGAGCCCACAACCTTCATTAAGAAACCTTTAATTTTGAATAAATTTAAGCTTTTTCTTTTGTTTCAATTAATTCTGGGCTGCAGGTACAATTTCATAGTGCTCTGGAGTCATGTGGGGGAAAGCTTCATATGGATATATTGATTCAGCTGCCTTTGACCAGCTTTAACTCCTGCCCATCCAGCCACTGAAGTGCTAATTACTTAAGAAGTTTCATCTCTTCTGGAAGTTTAACCTCTTCCTTTGCCATGCTCTCTACTGATGTTTGGTTTTTCACCCAAATTGGGGTGAAACAATAAGTCTGTTGTGCATTTAAAGTGCATAATTTGTAGTGCTTTTGTGGAAAGAGTCACAAACGCCAGAAAAGACGTAACTGAATTCCCATTTTTTGTTGTTTCCATGGTTGCACTCCAGAAGTTCTTTTTTTTTTGAGTGTTTGAATTAGCAAAATTTAACTACCACATATGAAAACTTGTGGTTTTATGTGCACAGATCTTTATCAACTGAGAGAGATTTTAGATGAGAAATTTTCACTGCCAAGCAAGCCCAGTGCTTTTAGCAAAGCTAAATGAACATCAATTATAGTACAAGAATTTAAATTGCAACATCATTATTTTCTAGCTTAAAAGCAAAGTGAACTTCTGAAGCAAAAATGTTTGTTCTTCTGGAGTAAGCATGGACTTTGCTTCACTGGATTAAAAAACCCCTTTTTTTGTCAGTAGTGGGCATGGTTTATCACTCCAATGTACCAATGCAACAACTGGGACAATTACCTGCTCTTAATTCCACAGTTTGAAAAAGACATTTTTAAAGGCATAGCTTTCTAAGCACACCCAAAAATTATTTATGAGTAAAATAGGAATGAAGTAGATGATCAAAGCATACTTGTATTGTTGAAAGTGCTCCTGTTCCCACATCCTACTCAGGATCAATCCCTGTCATTGTTCTGGAAAGCCCAAGTCAATTGTGCTTTGATTCTAAAGTAGGTGCTGGCAGGAACACTGCAGCAAAGCCAGTACTTTGTGTCAGGGAAAGAAAAGAAACCTCTCCAACCAACCCAAAAGCTCCTCATAAAACCATTTCTCACGAGCAGAGACCAAATTCAGGTTCAGAACAGCCTTAGTTTAGGAGAAACCAGAGCTCAACTGGACACTGGAGAACACTCCATAGGAGGGAAAAACAAGATGTTGTGTGTCAGATATAAAAATCAGAAGTTCAGGGAATTGAGGACATTTGCACATTAAATGATTAAATGGTTAAAAACTTAAAGGATTGGTGGGGGACTAATTATTAAAAAAAATATATATATATATTAAAAAAAAAAAAAGATATTGAGTCCTTGTTGCCTTTGTAGCCCAGAGCCTTTGCAGGAAGGTATGAGTTTGGAGTGGTGATGTACAGGGATGTTGCTGCTGCTCTGCTCACAGTTCCCATTAAAGAGCTCCAATTAAAGCCAGTCAGGTTGTATGTGATTTTCTAGAGTAATCAGACCTCTGCAATCAGCACTGAAAGCAGCAAAAATTGGGTCAAATTTTGAGTCTTGTGCAGCTTCAAAGAGCCAAGTACAAAGCTGAGGACAGATGCTGGAGCACTCAGAGCATCTGCTGCAGGTCCCTGGCAGAGGAGATCACAAACCCTGTCATCTTTGATGTGATCCAATGTGACAGTCCTTCAGTAGTGATTCCCCAAGAAGAAAGACTGAAGATTAAGGCTGGTATGAAGTGATCTAATTGAAAGACAAGCTTCAAACCCCAGAAATGCTTAGGGAGGAGGCTTGGGGAAAGGAGGGAGAAGGGGCTAACAGTCTGAAGGTCTTTCCTACCCACTGCTGATTAGGGAAAGGTGCAGTCCCTTCTTTCCAGATATGCCCTTCATTCCTATTACAGGAGATACAAAAATAACTCTGAATATAACCTAAATGACTGGAGAAGGTTTACCTTTCTTCAGTCTTCTGAAACCACCATATGCACTGGAGAAAGGATCTAGTCCCTTGACAAAGCTCCTTGTGGAACAGGTTGATGACGGACTGATCAAGAGGGAGCACAAAAATGTGACTTACGTGTTCTGTGTTGCTCTCCCCGTGCCCAAGCCTGCAAGAGGTGACTGTTTTTGGGTAGTTGGCACGTGGCTGAGCAGAATGGTGGCACAGAAAGAAGCTAATGGATGGCATTGCAGAGAAAAGCTTGTAGGACTGAGCTTGTGGAGGGCCAGCATGTCTCCATAAAAGTATTTAGCACAGAGACAGGGATAATGTGAGATGGACTGAGTTTTTGCTGGTGGAATAAAGCACTCTCCTGAGACCTGAAGAAATTATTACCTGAGAGCCTCACTGTAGGAGATCCTTAGGATCATGTCCTTCCTGGCCATTGCACATTTCCATGGGTAGGGAAAAAAGGCTCTAGAATTTAGTTGAAGATACTGCAAAGGAACATCATCCTGAGACACAAATGTGTGTGAAAAGAGAAACAGGAAAATGGCACCTGGTATTAAAAATGATGGTTCTTTTTTACGTAGTAAAATGAGGGGGAAGAACAAACTGTTCAGTCCATTTGCTCAAATACTCACAGTTTTCAGGTCAAGGTAAAACCATAATGGATGTTGGATGGAGTGTAGTTCTGCATCTGTAATATATTGTGTATATATATATATCTATCTGTAGTATATAGAGGAGCAAATAAGCATCATCCAAAAAATGTCTCTTGTCAACTCCCTTCACATTACAGTGAGATATGAGGTATGTGTATCCTTGATCTTTTTAGGTAATTTCCTTTATCACTTGCTTTCAGGAAGGAATATGGGAACGAGGTCTGTTTGTAACTGTTGTCCTTAGGTGTTTATCTGCTTGCAGGTGAGGTCTGTGTTCTGTGTTACCACAGAGTGCCTTGACACACAGAGCATTTCAAAGGCTGCTATAACCATTATTCCTAGAGTTACTAAGCTCTGGAATGGCATTTTTTTCCCCTACAGCGTAGTCAGCTGTGTAGTCCTCAAATAACAGTTTGTTAAATGAATCTCTTGAGTTTTATGTGGGAAATGAATGAAGAATGTGGGTTAGCCATGAGGGAAGTGTGTAGTGTTGTGGCTTTTTTACTGGTATTTACTCTATTCAAATCCCAAATAAGGTGCAAGATCAGCCTGATTTATAGAAGCTTGTTATGGAGCCCAAAATGTGAGATGTTGTTTGCAATAGAAACTGTGTTATGACCATAATGACACAAATATCTACTCACGTGACCCCCTAATAAAGTTGTAAATTAACTAGAAATAGGGCTCTGCTGCTTCCTGGACTTGTGATAAAAACATTTTAGTGGAAGAGTGAAGCCACTTATGTATTGCCAGGGAATGCTGAGACTTTTTTTTATGTGTATAAACTTACTCAAGTTTTTTGTTTCTAAAAGCATTTTAAAACTAACGAGGAATGCAACTTAAAAAAAATAATCTGTATTTGTCTTTAAGTCTGAAATATCTTGCACATCTACAAAATGTCCATATCTCAGCTTATTCCATACTCTCTGAACATTTAGTAAGGCTGTTAATTAGAGAAGGAGGTAGGACACTGGCATTCTTTCTTCCAAAAGTGTTCACAACTTGCTTTCAATCGCACGCTAAAAAGTTGAACATTAAGAAATCTTTGCCTAATACTGTATTATTTTGCTCTGTGGATGATCAGAAGTCCTCAGCAGAGCACCTGGTTCTGTAGCTTTCAGAGATGTGAGTCACATTTACTGACATTGACAGAAGAGCTTTGTTTTTCTTTATAGGTTATTGCCTTGCACGAGCAAAACAGTGACTGTTGTTTGTTCCATGGGATAAAATGTTGGGCCTGACTCTGTAAGCAGTTTTAGCTCAGCAGCCTGGTAGTTTTGGGGGGGGGAGTTAGGAAAAAAAATTCAGCAGGATGAAATATTTAAGAGTTTAGTCACTTACTGTGGAGTAGCTTATTAAAACATAAAGTGGTTAATGATCCCATTAAATCTCATTATGTCATTTCATGCTGTATCAAAGGAAGCAATTAAACAAAAAGGTGATTGCCCCGGGTTAACTCTTGAAAATTTGAAGTATTTAATAGCTGGATTACAGAAATCTACATCTTTAGAATTTGTATAGTATACAGCAAACCCACAGGTATTGTGTACTTTATTTACATCATGCAGAGTTCCACAAACTTGATTAATATGATGGATATATAATAGCAAAATCTGTTATTTACAGGACATTAATTGGAACATGGAGATACCTCAGTATAATTTTACAAAAAAACTTCTCCAAAGATTTATTCATATAGAAAATAATCAGTTTTGACATAACTTTCTGGCAACATCTTTTATTCTTTCATTAAAGCTACATTCCATTGTTGCAGTGTTGCATTTTAAAATGTGTTTTCCATATATTGTATTTCACTTTTATTTGAGAGCAGACTTCCCAAGTTTTCTATGTACTGGAAAAAGAAATTCTTTTCCCTTGTTGTTTACATTACTTACAACATGTTTTATTTTGTATATTTGATGAGAACCAGTTAAAAGATTCATTTGTTGTACCATGGTACCTCTGCCCACTGAGTGTCTGACTTCAAAGCCAAACTGAAAACTAACTAACTAGAAATAATAGGATAGAATTGAGGTGTAGCAAAATTAGGTTTCATGTTGAAAGAGAGTCTCAAACCACATTCTCTTAGTGAAAGAAGCTGTTCAGAGTTTGGCCATAAGGAGCTTGGGGTGATACCCACTGAAGGTGTGTGGCTTCCTCCACTGTTATCTGCCAAATGCAGATTTGTTGTGTTTACCTGGGAGGTGGAACTTAAGAATTAAAGGGGGATTTATCTTTTTTTTTCCCCTGGATGAAAGGAAATGGAATTACAGGTCTTTGTCAGCATCAACCTCATTTTTGTGTCTGTCTATTAAATTCTCACTGGTAGTTTTATCCCAACTTGCTCATTGTATTATTGACATCCATTAAAACCCACATCCTAGCTAAAATATTTGCTCTCTGTCATCTTCTGTTGGTAAAAATATTTTTGAGTATACGAAAATCTTGACTGTGCTGCAATCTCTTGCATCCTGGATTATTTTTAGACTCAAGTTCTCTGCTTTGTTTTTCTAGGATCCCCATGCTGAAGAGTTTGAAGACAAAGAATGGATGTTTGTCATAGAGAATGTAAGTTGCAATGTTGTTACGGGCTTTTTTAGATATATAACACTTAAAGATTTAAAAAGATTGAGTGTCCAAAAGCCTGAAAAAGGCTGGAGTAAAATCTGAGCTGCTGAACCACATAAAGTCTTGCTCTGTAGTAAGGAAGGCTTATTAAAATACCTGTTATGTTACAGTTAAAGCACAGGAGAGGGGGGTTCTCTACTCCACTGCTTCAATTCCTTCCCTGTCAGCATCAGGCTGCCTCCCATTAGTTTGCTGTGAGCAAGGGAGTGAACAAGTCAGAGCTGGGCTATGACATGTTTAATGGGCTGTGACACATGGCTTTTGTATGAGGGTTGTGACATCTGTCCCTCCCAAATGCAGTTCCTGGGTTTGAGTGCTGCTCTTTAGTTGGTTGCATGTGTTTTATAGGTGAGGGAAATATCTATATAAATNTATAGGCAGGGTGGGAAGGTGAGAGCAGCTCTGTGAATCTCTGACTCCTCCAGGGCAGCAGCTCCCAGAACTTCCTGGAGAGCTGAGCTCCTGAGGGCTGTACAGGCAGCACACTTGGCCAAAAAGCAGTGCTGAACATTGCAGAGAACATCATGACATCCTTTCTCCTTTCCCTTCTCTGGGCTGGGGCTGCCTGGGCTGCAAAAAGGGGAAGCTGCTTTACATGGAGTTTTCTTGAAAAGGAAACCTCTTTTTTGAATGACATTTAAAAGGATTGTGGTATCAAGACAGGGTGTTTATTGCTCATTAATATGGTTTCATTATGGACTGTTTCTCAGTAATGTGAATTAGTTTTTATATTGTTTTTAAACAAACAAGAAGTGACTCTTGCACCAAGTCACAGTAGTACCACATAGACTGAAGTGTGGGGAAGCCATGGATTTGACATGTTATTTTACCTAAAAAAGTGCGCTTTTTTCTTGTCAGTATCAGAAGTGTCCAGATGTCCAAAGCTAAGGTTTATTCTGGTCACCAGTAGCTGAACATTTAAAAGAGCTGAAAGCAAAGTGCTTTATTTATACTTTTGTTTTTAAAGGTCAAGTTTCTATTTTCACTTGTGAGACTTGTGAACGCCAAACAGTTTAGATACTGTTTCCTGGAGTTGCCTTTTCTTTTTCACTTAGTTTATTCTAATGGGGGAAGTCTCCATTCCCAGCTGTCACTGCACAAGTAACTCTGGATAAAACAATGTCACTATTTCTCAGCCAACCCTTCTGGCTATAGTTGGATTTCCTGTGACATTGTAGCTGATTTTTTTTTCCCAAAAGTTTATATGGGATGTGTAGACTGACTTCATGTCCTGCTTCCTAACACATTGCTTTTCTCACATGTC
This sequence comes from Calyptomena viridis, assembly GCA_013390005.1. Taxonomy (NCBI): domain Eukaryota; kingdom Metazoa; phylum Chordata; class Aves; order Passeriformes; family Eurylaimidae; genus Calyptomena; species Calyptomena viridis. The sequence goes on from WEIV01026866.1 coordinate 253,258, forward strand.
AACCTATTCCACTGCTGTTCTTGCTCTCTGCCTCACACCTTTCCTGAGCTCAGGGATTAATCTTTTGTTATGTGCAAACTTCTTTACAACCTCAGTTATGCTGTTGGTTCATCTCACAAGAACTGCCAAATAGCCACTGGGAGGTAGATGTTTATTCCTTGATTGGAAGCGAAGAATAATAAATTTGATAAATAGCTTTACTGCAGAAATTACTGAGAGTTAAATCAACTAGAAAGCAGCCAGTTTTATATCACTTTTTTTTTTTAATACCGAAAGATAGGGAGAAATTTTCCCAGAGTAACAGCTCCACTTAGTGGTGGATGAAAACATGTTCCTGGGTTGGAGCAAATGACAAATGATCCCATGTGATACCTACCTGTTAGAAACTGGGGAGTGTGAGAGGCAGCAGCTTGTAGGTATTTACCCTCTTTGGGCCTAACATGTGGTTTGCCTGGTTTTAAAGCAATATATTTATCATCAGGTCACCCTGGGGAAGTGTGGGGACATTTACAGTCCTTCAGGACCTTTTAGTTTTGGTCTGAGGATGTTCTCTGCCCTGAGGTGCTGCAGGGTTTCAGCAACACTGAGAAAACAAAATACTGAAGCCCACAAAGCTTGGGGGTCTGCTTTAATTAGGAAGATAACTGGGTTCTGCTGAAAATGTTGAGATCTTGTAGTAGTAGTAGTAAAAGTCTCCAAAATAATTTTGTGATGCTTCAGTAGGGCTGAGCTGTATCTCTTATCAGCTGCAAGAGAGGTTCAGCTGCAGTTTGATGCCTCCCAAACTTAAAACAAGATCATTCTGCACTTTCAGAGGGATTTTTAAGTAGCCATGAGGTGACTTGTGCATGATAACCATACTGAAAATGAGAATGAAGCAAGTTACTTAGGGGTTTTTTGTGTTATTTTCTCGTTTGGGGTATATGTACATCATGACCTTGGCTATTACAAGATTTTTTTTTTTCCTAACTGTATTTTTATTGTCTTAGTCACTCTCTATTTGTATTCTAGTAAGTAAACTTCATCATCTACTATATGTCTAATCCATAAGTAGTTTGATCATAGAGCAGTTTCTTATTATATATATCCTGATATTAATTTTTCATCAGCCTCCTCCATGTCTTTATCACCTTCACACCTGCATTCTTTGTATATTTGCTGATAACTTTCTTGTCTCTAACTTAATCTTTCTTTAACCACACTCTGTAATTGATTGTCTGCTTTTTCTTTGGGATAACGTTGGATATTCAGGTTGGCTTTTGCAAGTAGGATAGCAAAAAATTCATAGCTAGTAATAAGACTCAAAGCATGGGAAAGCACATAAGAACATCTACTGAGGACAAACCGTGATGTTTGCTTGTTTTGTTGACAGCTTTATAAACAACTACCTCCTACATTCTTAAAGAAAAGTGAGAGATTCATAGGATGTTTTCAGATTAGGTCTATGAAACAACTTTTCCAGCTTTTTATCAAAGATTTTTTCTTTGAGCCCAGGTTTGTATGTCTAATAGCTAATACATGGCATCCTGATATATTCCAAAGTTCATAGTAGGCTTCTCCATCTTCCCTCCTGTGCCTGTGTTTCCCCTTTGCCTGTGGGTTGTTCACAGGGCTCAGGGTTGTGAGCAAACCCTTCCCAGGAGCATCCATGGAATCGTGGCACTGGCAATCGTTGCTGTATCCCCCATTTTAACTGTATTCCTCTTTTTATGTGGTCTCTGCTAACAACAGAAAAAGACACCCCAGCCGTACTAATCTGGCAGAGGAAGGGAGAAAAATGCCCCACCTGTTTTGAAAGCTTTGCTCATAGATTCAGATAGGCTGGGGCTGGAGGCAGCACCACCTGACTTGTGCTGTTGACTCGAGGCAGCATAATTCCAGACCAACACTGGCCTGAACTGTTTAAAACCTCTTTAAACATGGGCTCTCCGTAGCATTGCCAGCCTCTTGCAGTGTTCCATTGTTTTCTGGAATCCTTCTGGCTCAGCTCTTTGTAGATGCATTTTCAGGCTGCTGCTCCTTGTCCTTCTGAGGAGAACAGATTGTGCTTTCAGTGTGGCTTGAGGCTCCCTCCTCCTCACCTCTGAGAGCCCCAATAACATGGCACAGTGGAAATCCGTGTGGGATTTCCTGTCGTGGTTGCATTAGCAGATCATTAGCATTCTCTCTCCTGACTCATTTAGGGGAGGGAGTGCTCAGTGTCCTGCTCTGCTCTGCTGCCCTGCAGGGACTGGCAGCACCCAGCCCTGCCTGCTCCCCATCACCTGCCTCGGGGAGCATTCCAGGCAGTTTCCAGGCTCTTGTATGGAATCTGAGCTCACTTCTGCAAAATATGATGACATTTTAGACCACTGTTTTCTAACGGTGTCTCTTTGAATGTTAAGATAATGCATGGTGAAAAAAACCCCATGCCAACATTTCAGTGATTTATAAGATGTCAGATTTACATCCTTCTGTGAGACACAGCTATGCTTCCAGTCATTTCTTAATACCTTAATAAGGGTATTCCAGGTGGTTACTCCAGGAAAATATGTTGAATGGAACTGCTGAAACGAGAGAAGAAAGGAGTTTAGAGTTTGCTGTTCATGCCAGCCCTACAGCAGGGTGTTACAAAGACTAACAAACTCCAGCTGAAAAAATGACATCTGACTTTTCCTTCTGTCTTTTGCTCTTGCATAACTTCAGGAACCCCAGTCCAAAGAGAGTCCTGAACTGGCCTCCACACAAATGTCAGCAAAGCCTCGAAAATAAAGCAACATTAGAAAACATTAGAGAGCATTTGACATAATCCAGCTTTGTTTTATTGGTACAAGTGTGGTGTTTTGTGGTTGTCATCCCTCAGCCCACCCTTCCCCCCACTACATTCTGTATCATGGTTGTTTAGGATGATTTCTCATTTTGAGTGCCCTGAAGCATGTTTTATCACCCGCAGGTTTGGAGAGATTATTTCTCTCTCTCCAAATGCCCATCTATTATTTTTAGGCATGACAACACATACAAAGGTGATAAATAACCTGAAATTAATGGGAAAGTGGGTGGGATGTAGAAATGAATTTGTTTCTAGTCTTAAAGGAGACCAATTTTAAACGTGATACAGTAAAATAAGGCATTAGCAAGAGGTTAAGTTTTCATCAGATACAGCTCTCAATAGGTTGTTTTCCAAATGAAGCTTTTCGAGAAATAGCTCATTTAAATGGGAACAGTAATTAGCCAAGAATTTGGGTAAACTCATGCTTTTTTACAGAGTGGTTAAATCTCTTCCACTACAGCACTGCTACAACACTAACTCTGCAAAAGCAGGTTTTGCTTTACATCTGAATGAAGGCTCAAGTCTAATCTTCCCACCTGTTTCTGGAAAAAAATGCTGGGAAGAAAATGCCATCATAACACAGGAAATTTAAATTCTGAGTATTGCTGATTCTGTTTGCTGAAAGAACCTGGGGAAAAAGACTGACATATGGAATGGGATGAATCCTTATTTTGATGATCAGTTGCTATACTAGAATTTATTACAAATTCTTGGCTATCTCTTCTGGTGCATCTTTGTAGCATGTGAGAGCTTAAGTTTAAATTGGCTGTTTCCTTCGTTTAAGAAAAAACAATAACCCCCCTCTATCCATTAATTTTGTATTTTTTCCTTGTAATAAATTTTTGCTTAAGACAAGAATCAACCAGGTTAGTCTTTTTCTGAATTAAATGTCTGCATTTAGTATATTTAGAACTGCTCACAGTTCAGACATGCTTTCCTGGTCCTGTAATTCCCCTGTCATATTCTGCTGGGTGTGATTATGTGAACTGTGACTGGCTGCCTGTATAAATGAGGCCGAGTATCTGCTCTAGGTGTAGCTGGGAATTAAATGCTGCTTTGTCAGCTGTCTCACTCTTGCTCTGCTTTAAATGTAATAGAGAATCAGAAAACTTGGTTTAGTTTTTGCTTACGTTAAATATTTCCCACTTTGTTCTAGTTGAGAAATCTTTGAGATTAAGTTTTTGGAGCAAAACTTGCAGAAATTGTTGTCTTGATTGGCTGCTCTGGCTGTAAAGGGGCCGGGGTGGGAAACCTTCCCCTGAGGTCTGAGCTTGTGCTTTTCCATTGCTGTTCCTCGTGTGCATCATCATGGCATTTTTGGGGAATTTTAACTAAAAGTGGAATACAATTTAGGGTGAATCCCCTTCAAATGGTGCTCACTCAGGCCTTGCTGCCTGCAATGTCCTTTTCCTTCTGACCAAAACAAGTCTGTGCCCAAATCACCTGAAATTAGGGCCACCATTAATCCTTTTTGTCATTAATACGTAATAATCTGTTAAAGCAGAGCTGAGAGGTGACAAAAATCATATTTCAATTAGAATTTTAGAGAAATTGTTGCAATAACTTCTAATATCTAATTAACTTTTTACACCTTTAATACCTTTTTTTATCTCGAATGGGAATGAAATGTGAGTCCATCCAACTCTTCTCTATTGTGTTTTGTCAAAAATAGCTATGAAAATTTTCTTCTGTTGTTTGATCTTCATCTCCTAAATGAAATGCAGTGCCCAAACTGTCCTTTAAATAGCGTTGTTTTAGTAGCTGTACGAAGTGGATCTGTATCAAATACAATTTGGCAGTTTTGAACACTGTATTGTAGCATTTCAGTTTAAAATTTTCTGGTGAAGGAGACACGTGATTTTCTGATATTGATGCTGCAGTTACATGGGAAGGAGGACATATTTGCAAGTGGCAGCTGGAGAAAGAAGGGCACCGGGCAGTGTGAGGCACTGTAACATTTGTGATGAATTTATATGGTTATTCTTGACTCACAGTGCTAAAGTACAACTGTTTCCCAAATTGCTTAGGACCATTTTGTTTAGGTTTTTGAAGGGAGGTATTTCCTGGTAGAAGAACATTTTTCCTGATGCCAATACAACTGATTGGAGTTGCTGTCAGTGGTGTCCTTTGCCAGCTGGAGGGAAGAAGCTGATAAACAAGGCAGACAGCTTTAGAAACAAACCTCTAATACTACATTAGCCATGTTTAAAACCAGCAGTGTGTTTCAGCCACTCTTAGCATATGTTTATTCATAGAAAATCAGCAGTAAAATACACTTGCCAGCACATGCAAGAGCCAGAGTCTGCATGAGGTCGTTTCTCTTTCAGACATCAAATGCAGAAGAGTGTCTTGGTAATTGTTTTACAGTGGGGTTCTAATCATACTCCAGGCATAAGCTGAGCCAGGCAACTTGCCTTTTAATAGAAAAGTATTTGCTTTTAAGCTGGTTCAGCTTGGCACATTTTTTCTGGTTTCATGTGTCTGAGTGTGTTTTCACATCTCCATACTGTCACAGCTATGTGTTTGCTCTCAATGTGCTTCAGAATATCATTATGTAAAATACCACTGGCTGGGGCAGCATTAAGATGGATAAATCTCATTTTTTGACCTGGGAGCTGTACAGAGTTAAAACAGCATATGCTGCAGCCATGTAGTATGAAATATTCAGTGTGGGAAATGGAAAAAATGGCAATCGTTTAATGAAAAATATTTTTTACATAAGTCACCTTCAAAGGCAGATAATCTGGGAGTCAAATTGAATATTTTGGTTGATTTGAGATAATACCTTGCAATTGCATGTGCTCAAGGTAGAGAAATACGTGTCAAAAAAAGAATTAAAATATCCATTATTGTGTAAAATGTAGCTCTGCATTAAGTAACTAGATAGGATTGTACATGCAAGCAGTTGTAATTTAACTCAGAGCATATTATTTAAAAATAGTGGCCACTAGCAGAACTGTAGCCAGCTGACAGGAAAATAAAGAGTTCTGGCCTCCTGAAAACCCTTGTTATTAGGAAAACCATCTGGCAGTGTAATAGCACTGGGTGTTATTGCCTTCAGTCTCTTATCTTTGGTTGTTAGCTGTCTTAATAGTCTAATATAATAGAAATTAATTGACCTCCATAACTTAATTGATACCATTTCATTCATTTCCCTCCTAGCATATTCTTCATTCTGAATTGATGCTGCACCATCATATTGGGAAGTTTCTCCTTTCTCATTGTTTTGCATTATATATATCTGGGCCAGATTGCTTCTTGAATCTTGACAGGCAGCAGAAATGAACTTTTTCTGGTTTGGCTTAGGTGTGGTGGCAGCCTGAGTCTTGGCTGGAAATATTGCCTGAATGAAATGGTGTGGAGTAAAGTGCCATAAAGGGCATTTAGCAACTGCTCAGTATTTTTTCTCTTTCCACATACTAGCACAAATATAGGGTTAAACTGAATTTCTGCCACATTTGTGACACATACAGTGCTGTATCCCTGAACTCAAGGTTGCTGTTCTGAGCACAGTGGGCTTTATGTCCTGGTTCCCTGGTTAATTTTTGCAGTGGGCATGGCCACGACCAGGAGGTTATTCTGTTTTCTGGGAACAGGGAAAAATGTGCTTGGCATCTACTTTTATGGGCTTTCCAAGTGAATAGTTAAATTCTTGTGCCCTCTGTTGTTGGTATTGTTGCTGTTACTGTTCCTTTTCTGGTCTCATTGCTGTTTCCAGTAAATTGTTATCTCAACCTGTGATCTTTACCTTTTGTGCCTCCAGTTCTCCTCTCCTTCCTCTCCAGGGTGAGAGGGAGGGGGAGCAGCTCAGTGGTTTGGAGAGTGGGAGCACTAAACTGGGGGGTACCAATCCTAAACCATGACACTGTGTTTCAGCAATGTTTCTTACATTTTCCAGTGGCCTGAAAATTAATATATATATATATATACACACCAAACATGATTAATTTAAAGCCTGAAGATGATGCAAGATGTGGCTGATTGCAGTGGCATGGAAGGTGGGACCAAGTGAGACTGTGGTCAGGTACTGTGGGGAGGGAGAACAGGAGCACAGGGAATGAGCTGTGCTGGACCAAAGTGGTATAAGAGTGAGGGAAATGCTCTTGCAGGAGTAGCTCCAGAAAGTGGCCAAACCCTCAATCACAGAGGCATCAGGTGCTTCCTTCCAGGAGCAGCCACAGTGTGGTGAGATAGAGGGAGAATTTTGTCTATGTGTTTGTCAAGGAAGGGACAAAATGGAATATTTGAAAAATAACCCTAAAGTTCCGTCAGCGAAGAATTAGTGTAAATTTTATGTGCTTGTTGTTCCATGAATCATCCGTATAAATGTCCCTCATAATTACTTTTAATTCATATTATATAACTTTTAATGGCACAGTATAACCAAATAAACTCATTTATTAGGAAAGATTTGAGGTATTAAATAGACTACATGAATAACTGGTATGGATGCTGTTGAGGAAGGGTATTATCTCAAAGGATATTCAAGATTTGTGGAACAATTTGGATGTTTCACCTGAGCTTGGTGAAATAGTTCAGGCTTCAAGGCAGCCTGTTCCATCACTACATGTACTCCTTCTCTTTGGATGAAGTAACCCTCTGCTGCCTCTGGAGAAGCAAGCTCTTTCTGTCTTTTAACTTCTTCATTTCTCTTGCTCTTACTGTGCAATACTTGAAGTTATGTCCTTAAAAAGTCAGTGGATGTGCTGGTTCAGGTATAACTTTAGATCCAAACCCTTCAAGAAATGGAGAGAATTATGTCTGTCTTCATCAGTTACATTCAAATCACATTTCTTGATACTTTCTGTGCAAGTGCAAGATGTAAGATGTTATTTTCAGTGACAGCTGAATTTCTCAAAGCCATGGTGTGGGTGGCCAGGATCTGGTGAGACACAACTGGATAGTCTTCAGTCTCATCCCTACCACACAAAACTTCTCTGTGTCCCACGGAATGTGCAAAACTTTTTTCCTATAGTAGCAAAATCACCACAATTTTTTGAAAGACACCATTCTTTTTCACTGGAAAAAGTCCATAGCAGTGCACTGGAAAGGGAGAGGGACATAGGGAGAGGAAGGGAGGCGAGGGAGGTAATTCTGTCCCTGCTCAGCCCTGGAGAGGCCTCACCTGGAATGCTGTGCCCAGTTCTGGGCTCCTCTGCACAAGAGACACATGGAGCTCCTGGAGTGAATCCAGTGAAGGCTGTGGAGATCATGAGAGGGCTGGAGCACCTCAGGTGTGGGAAAAGGCTGAGGGAGCTGGGCCTGTTTAACCTGGAGGAGACTGTGAGGGGTTCCAATCAATGGAGGAGGGTGTCAAGGGGATGGAGCCAAGGAATAGGATGAGAGGCAACAGGGAGAAACTGGAACAGAAGAAACCCTACCTGAACATGAAGAAGAAAAACTTTACTGTGATGCTGACGAAGCATTAGAATCTGCCCAAACTGATACTCAAAAGTCATCTGGACACAGTCCTGAGTAATGTGCTCTAAGGGATCCTGCCTGAGCATGGATGTTGGACTAGATGACCCCACTAGGGTCCCTTCCAACCTTACCCATTCTGTTAATCTCTGTCATTCTTTGAAAGTGGGTTCTAGTTTGGTTTTAGCTTGCCAGGCAAAGATGATTTGGAGCAATGGGCTGTGGTTTAGAGCTGATGGTACTTGGTGATACACTGTCTGTATGGAAAGGCCAGTTGCGTGGGTCGGATTGGATGCTTTGTGCTGAAGAATGATCTGTCAAGTCATTGTTGCTCAAATTGCTGAGTAATGCTGAAGTCACCCATCACTATGACTGCAGGGAAGAGCTCTCACATTGTCTCCAAGTTAGGTATGAGAATAGATTAACAAGTAATCTTTAGTTGAAACTGAGTACGGTGGCACAAGAAACTATTTATTCTCCCCATCTTCTGTGAAACCCCTACCCTGCACCACCCTTGTGCCATTGCTGAGAGGCTTTTGAGAGGTTAGTAAGACTGTTCCACACTTGTCCTCTGGTGCACAGTGATGAGCAGCTGAGTCCACGATGGCAGCAACAATTTTGGAGCCTGCTGGCTCAGAATGGTGAGAAACAGGAACATCTGCACAGCGGTGCTGGCAATTGGGCTGGACCTTAGAATTCCAAAGGAAGAAGGTGGAATTGTGTTGGACCACCATGTCTCAGCATCTGCATTTCCCCAGAAGCTTTAAATTACGGCAGAGTTGAATCCACCCTGTGACAGGGAGTCCTGCAGCCCTCGGTTTTGCATAGAGTGCTGGCAGTGTGCTACAACCACTTGATGGCAGCCTTTGATTTGGTACATGGCTCATTAGCTGTACCACAGCGCAGTGTGGCTGTAGTATTTGTAATGGAATAACACGTAACAACTAAAGACTGCAAGGTATCTGCTTAATGTAGAGATGAAATGAATGAAACAGCAAGGCTAAGCTTTCCTGACCCTTCATGAGAGAATAGATGAAAAAAGGAAGAATGAGGTATTGTGCCGAAGGGAGATGATGAAATTCAAGATCCACACACATAATCTCTGGCTCAGCCTCTGAAATGTTAATCCCTGGCTAGAATTATTTGAGCTGTAGATTGCAATTTATCATCAAAATGGCACTGTGTCAAACAATACGTCTTGTATGTATGATGTTTAGAACTATCCAATTTTAATATAAAACGGTTCACAGAGCACTAGCGAACATTTAAGTAGCAACTCATTAAGCTCGGGATGTTTTTGCTTATTTCTGTGGACTTGTGGTAATCATACAGATTTCTATTCCATACATAGCTCTTCAGATCTCTTGCCACACAGTGTGTTTGAGGGAGTGACCTGTTTTAATCAGGGCAGTGACAGGTGATGGGACTACTTGAGAGTGACTGTAACACAGAGTGGCCAGGATGTTTATTTTGAGGTGCTCAGTTAATTTTTACAAATGAAGAAATCTGCCAAAAGTTTGTTGATGACTTAAAAATCTCCAGGGTTTGAAATTGGTGTTTTGCCAAGTTGTGCAAACAATTACTTTGAGCTTACAAAAAAATATTTTCTCATTATGTTTTACAAGCTAGAACGCCCTTCAGGTTTTTCTTTCCTTGCTTTTAAAGTATACCAGTAGAGGGAGTAGAAAAATTACCATCCAGTAAGGCTAAAATATTCAGCACTAAAATTCAGCCCTTTCTCTTGTGGAAATCTTAGGTTTTCATACTGTAGTCTGTTACTGAAAGTAAAAGGAGATAAGCACAGACCAGATAGTTTCTGAAATGTAAGGCCCTGCGAAACAGCATAATTATCAGATAAGAGTGTTTAAATACAAATATATATTTAGAAATATGAATTGCAGGTTTTTTCCCCTGTGTTTGTTTGAAAATCACAAAGTGATTTTATTGTTACAGCAAAGCCCAACATGTTTTAGTGCATGCTAATTAATTAATCTCTCTGCATTTATTTTGAAAAGTGGTGTCTCTATAAATGTGCAATTAAATTGTGTAAAGCTTTTGCAAAAAGCTTAAAACCAAGGGTATTTGTTGCATGTCTTGCATTTTTTGCTTGTAAAAGATGAGAGACTGCAGGAGGAAAAGGGAGGAAGTGGAGTGTGAACCATGCCAAGCTGGCAAATTTATAATTCCTCTGGAGAAGTTGTTTCGGAAAGTACTGAGATTTGAAGCGGAAACTATTTGGGATCTTCCCATGTTTAAAAAGTCTCTTTCAGTGTGATGGTAATTAAAATCTTCTCTAAAAATCTGCCAATATCAACAAGAGATTTTGCAAGTGTTTGGTGTGTTTGGTTAGCAGGTATATACGCAGTGCTCTGGGATCACAGGCCTGACTGAGCAGTTGTGATGGCTGTGAACTGAACTATGAAGGAGACATTTGTCTTGGAGTGGGACCTTTTGTGTTAATCCTTCCAACCTTTATAGCCGAGCCTTTCGTGGTGGTATTTAGTCAACGAATAACTTGTATTGTGCACTCGTGATCCCTCTCCATCAGAAATGAGCCACTGTGTGGAATAAGTATCAGTCTTAGATAAGAATTATTTTATTTTTCCTTTTTTTTTCTGCACTGTGGCCATGTTTCCTCGGAGGCTGGTGCTTTAGTAGCAGATACAGTTTCTAGATTGGTATTTTTAAGTGGATACTCAGGAGATGAACGTGATTACATTGAGTGTAGCTGTTCATTTGTCCATGCAGTTGTTTTCTGGGCATCCAAGATAAACACGTTATCAGAGTATTGCTGAGCACAGATATTTATGCCTTAAAATTACACATATCAGTGAAGCTTCACTGCTGCCTGCACTGCCCAAACACACTGCCCAGAGAGTCCACCAGAGTTTTGCTGCTTTAGAGAAAAGGTATTTTTCTCCTCTGACTGCCTTTTGCATGTCTCTGTGGTGTGAGTTGCTGCTTCTGGCTTTTGCTGCTGCATCAGCCTTGGTGTTTTAGCTGTTTGGTCTTGCACTCACTGCCTTGCTGATGTTCTGCCTCTGTGTTAGTTCTGTGATTTATAAGGAGAGCAGGCATGCTTTCAGAAATTGGGATGTATTTTGTGCTGTAGCATCTATTTGTATTACATGGTTAGATTTTTTCCAACTTAAACCCAGTCATCCCTTAGTCGAATCTATGGTTTTGGGGTTAAAAATATGTTCAAAACTATGCATCTTCACTAGAATCAAGATAGTTATGCTTCATTCTTTCATGGGGCTATAAAAAATAAAACTTGTGTTTTGATAAATAGGGAATTCAGATTTGGTTTGGTAATGGCCTTTTTACCAGGTATTTTGACCCCTAAATTATATATGAATTTAAGGATCGGATTGAATTAACTTAGTAACATTGAGCTATTTAAAAGTTTGTTTAAACTCCCATTGCATACAAGATGCCCAATGAAGATTCCTGTGTCCCGTTTTGCAGCATAGTGCTAATTAAACATAAAAGATGTCTTAAAACCAGAAATTGTACAGAAACAAGTCACAACAAATCTTGATAGTGTTGTTTTGTGTTCTGGCTGGAAATGGTATGAAGTTGTCTGTAACAGAACAGCTTTTAGATTTGTCTGGGGTGTGAACATGAATTTCTCTGTCAGGCTTTTAAAAATGATTTTCTTCCAAGTCAAGATTGCAAATTGTTGTACATAAAAGGAACAAAGTGTTTTTTAACTTCTTGTCTCCAAATTTTTCTAAGTAATTCTTCTGTATTTTAGAGCTGCAGATATCAGGAAAAAAAAATTCCACATTTATATACATTGCCCGTGGATTTTTTTACTGAAGCAAAACTAATGGCTGTCAATAAAACTTTCTGGGCTTACTGTGTTATCTGGCTTCTATATTTCTCTATCAGCGTGTACTAAAAAGAAGTAGTGGCAATCAATCTCTGTTACGATTTTTAACTTCAAGTTTATCTTTTGAAGGAAATCCAGATTTAAGTGCCAGAGCAAATTTTGACTGGCTAGCATCAAACCCAAACAGATTTTTGTTGTGCACGTTGTGAGCTGCTGCATTCCTGATGTAATTGAATGTCAAGTGTCACGTAGAATTGTAGTATCTGTTGGGGAACCTGGGCAGACAATAATAATTACTAGGTTGAAGCTTGGTTTCTGTGCAGCTAAAGCTCAAGAGCATACCATGGTTTTTGTTTAGGATAGGTCTGGTTTAATGCTAGTTTACAATTATTACTCACAGGGCAGCATTATCATTTCAGATCTGTGCATCTACTTTTAAGGTACGCCAATTGCTGTAATTAATTAAAGTGCTGCAGATGCTGCTGGTTAAGCCAATTTAAAGAACAGAGCGTGAATTTCCAGTTATGTGAGCTAGATAATGATAATGCCTTAACGTGGCAGTGGCTCCTGTGAGCCAATTACTGCTCAGAGAGCTGGAGCAGGGCTCTGCTTCACTCCTGCCTCGGTCCATTCCGAGAATACACGGCTCCTTTTTATGCCTTTTGCTGCTGAGTAATCTCAGTTTTCCTGCCTGGTTGTGGGGTGGTCCGACTGACAGCTTTGACTCTTAATAAGCTTAGAGGTAATAATCCCAGTCCTGTAGGTCACATGTACAATATGCCTTTTAGTTTCATTTTTGCCTGCTCTAGTTTTGCCAAAACATCAGGGTAATGTTATACGAGGGCTCTCGTTAACTACCTGGGACTGAAGCACTGTATTCTGATAATTGATTAATGCACATGTCTCCTAAGTGCTTTTATGTAACCATAATTACAAGATTAAGCCTGCTTATGTTTTGGGGTTTTGGTTTTTTTATTTGCTTTTTATTGTGGGCTGTATCAAGGTGTGGATGGATCAAATATTAATTTAATTTACATTGAGATTTTTTAAAAATCCGTAAGTTAACTTCGCAGCCAAGAAGTAGAGAGGAAAATATTTTCATTTGAGATACTCTGTGTTAATTTATTCTTGTATTTCTTTTAGATGGCAACATGATGCCTTAATAAGTAAACCATTATCAACATCTTTGTCTTTTGTACACATGTGAACTTGTTTCTAGGGGGACATTAGCAATGCTGAAAGTACTTTTGCCTGTAGCACTCCAGGAATATTCCTGATATAATTGGAATGTGGAGAATAACATCTTTTAAAAGAATATGTAAAAGCTGATTATTCGAAACAATATTTACTTTATAACACATATTTCTGTGAGTTATAAATAATGCAAGTCTAATAATAATAAATTTAGATATTTTGAAAAGGTGGTAAGTGGTATAATACGTGACATACTTGCTGATTGACTTGCCAATGCCCAGTTTTAAGATTTGGGCTTAGACTGGGGGAATCTGTGGCATGAAACATTTCTGTATTTTCCAAGCCAGCTCTACGACTGTGTCAGGTACATTTGAGCAGGGCTTTTAATGTATTAATACCCTCAGGAGTGGCAGCCCCTCAGGACCCCGGAGTGGCTGAACCTGAAGCAAATGAGTGCTGCTGAGTTCATATGCAAAGTGGGGAGAGGGTGGAATTTTCCCAGAACTGGGGTGGAAAGAACAGGTTTTCTTCCAGGATCTGTAAAGCCTTAAAGATGTGGGAGACCTCAGAGAGCCTGGGGTGGGTGCTTGGAGAGTGGGCACTGGAGAGAAACAGGGCAACATTGGTTTGTAGTGGTTGAAACTCGGGCCCAGACAGGGAAGGAGGAGGAAATTGGCTGCTAAGGAGAGTCCATCAGTTCTGTGAGGGAGTGGAAGAGAACAGAGTGCACTACTTAGATGTCTCTGGCCTCATTCCAGAGAGTGGAAATAAAGACAAGAAAGCGCATGTGAGCATTTATTGCTTTGTCCTTTTGTGTGTTCTTATGTGACCTGAAGCAAAGGAAAAAAAAAATCTTTTCGGAGATGCTTAAAAAAAAATAAATCTTTGTTTCACTTCAACCATCCCATGTCTGCAGGGATGGGGAGCTGAGTTTGCACAGGCTGGAACACGAAGAATAAATCTCCATGAAACAGTGCATGAAAATGAAACCACATGTGATGACTGAACCATTCTCAGTGCACTGCTGTCAGAGCAGGTGGTTTCTTGCTGTGCCCCCTCTCCTGTCCCCCTCGTGTGAGCAGTCCCTTCCACACTGGTGCTCACCTGGCCCCTGCAGAGCTCGGTCCTCTCACCCAACTGAAACGCTGTGGGATTTTTTTACCCCGGGCGAGTTTTCTGCTGGTTTAGTGAGAGAAACTGGGCTGTGAAAAAAGAGCCAGCAAAGTGCCAGGGCTGGTGCAAGGCAGGAGCTTGTGGCTGGAAAAGCAGGATGCAAGTAGGAGATGAGTGGGGACACAGACACTGCAGGAGGTGTTAACGCTGTGCCTCTGCTCTGGATGAGGGTAGTGGGCAGAGGTGGGTCTTTCTGGGATCCCTCGTGCTTCTCGTGCCCTGCAGGAGCTCACACCTCGTGATTCAACACGAGGAGTGCTCCAGGTGGGCCTGGTTGCCTTCTCTGACCCTTTCTTGTCTTCCTACCTGCACCTCTCGCCGTGTTCTGGGGCTCTTCAAATCGCTGCCAGCTAACACGTGTCCCTTCGTGGGGACCAGAGACCTCTTGCTCAGAGACCATGCAGTCACCTGCTTTGATCAAAACAAGACTTCCAGCTCTCCTCTCCTGCCGTCCTCTCCTCCAGTGCTGTGGAATTTCATGGGCACCTCGAGAAATCCCTTTATTCCATGTGGAGCACTAGGTGTCCTTTGTGAACCCAACTTGCATCAAGTTTGCCTTGCTTTGGGCTGTTTCTAGCCTGGTGTTGGGGTAGGACTCTGTCCTTGGCAGTGAAATGAAAACCCCAAGTTCATGCTTTCCTTTTGATGATGTTTAGGAAAGATACTGAATAGACTTTTGTGACATAGGGATATTAGGAAAGGTTTTATAAAACCATTGGTGATTGTAGGAAGTTTAGAAAAGAACGAAAGTGTGGCCAGACCTCCTGAGCTGAGTCAGAGCTGCACTTACTCTGTACAGTTACACTAAAAATAAATCCCTTCTTGCAATAGAATGCATAATGCTGTGCACACGTGTCTGTGTGCATGTGTTTGTTTGCATGTGCTGGAAACCCCGAGATAGAATCTCCTGGTTTATAAGGGCTAATAACTTGTTCCCAAGTTTAACAAGGTACTTAACATGTGGCTTTAGCTTGATTTAATTACAAGTGGTAGATCGTGTGCTTGAAGTTATGCTTGGACCGAAGTACATGCTTTTTGGTGTCACTGCATCACTGTGTTTAAGGGACATGGAGGATTTATGGGCCTTGTAGGTGAACATTTGTGCACATGTTATCCTGTGGTAGCTGCAGGCAGTAACAGCAGCTCAGGGCTAAGTTCTCAGTGATAACCAGATAGGAGTTTCCATAAGACTTCTCCAATCCCTGGTTATTTTCACTGTATCTTTACATGTAATAGTAGACAAATTCCATAATTATGATTTGTTGTCTCTCCTACTTAGTTTTGCATTCCTTTTTTAATAAAAGTTTTATAACGTGAGTTATTTTTAAAGAAATCAAATTTGGAGGCAGAATTTTGAAATTCCTTTGTATTATATTCAATAAGCAGTAATTAATGTTGTTTGTTGAGACTGCACCAGATTGCTCTCACTACCTAGTACTTGTTGAGAAGGAAAAAAAAAGCTGTATCAAGTTTTTTTGCAATTAAAAATCTGGAAAAACTTGTTTAAGAAACTATTAGCCCAAGAACATGCATCTTTTGTCAGTATAATATGCAGCCCTGAATACAACTCTTTTTATCAACAGTGCAGTGTTTCATATTTAATCAACGTAAAATTGAGTGCTTCCCTCACATGAATGTAACACAGATCAAGTCTCAGCCAAAGCAAATAAAAGAATGAATGCTTTGTTAATCATCCATAACTAATTTGTGCATACACAGAAAAAATGAAATCTGTTTTTGACAAGACCTTTTTTCATAAAAGCAGCAAGGGAGAATTGAACATGTAATGTGCATTAGTAATAGAGAATAGCAATGGGAAGATCTGAGATGTTTGCCTGGTGTGACTTCTATTTCTTGGTGGTTCCAGCATTTAACAGAAACCTGAGATAAGGGCAGAGCGAGTTTTTAAGTTGTTTGCTAAAATATAGTAAGACAAACCTGTGCTGAAGCAAACATAGATGGATTCTTGTATGCCTTGCCATATATTCATAAGTACTTCAGGGAACTGCCACATATCTCTGTGACAAACTCAGCTAATAGATAATACACAGTGAAGGAAATGTTAAATGCATTGCTTCTTTGCACAGGCAATATGATTGTGTTGCTCTAGTGACAGTGTGGTTATGGTTGATGGGGCAGCTTCATTACAAGCCCCTGTTTTCAGGCTATTGCAGCTTTAACAAAAAAAAAAAAATCATCCATTCGACTGAAATTTTTTTATGCTTGTCAGCCTCGAGGTGAGTTTTACTTTAAGTACAAAGTTAGGAGAAATCCATTTAGCTATTTCCCTGATTTAAACAAATTTGGAGGGATGGATGGGCTTTTAAAAACCTTGAGGCTTATGTTTATTGCAGAGTTGCATTTTGGAATGCTTTATGTTTATTCTTGGTGTTAAAATGTATATTATGTTGTTTATAATAAATAAATAAATATATAAAAAACTAACTGCACCTGCCCCACACACTGTTCCCACTGCTGTGTGTGCCCAGGGTGTGACATGTCTGGCATGTGTGAACATGCCCCTGTTCTAGCTTCACACAGACAGGAATTTTCAGCTGCCTCCCTTTTACCCTGGGTACCTGCCCACCCTCTGCCCCTGCTCCTTCCCACACACAGCACTCAGGCCTCCTGTCAGTGGTGAGACCCACAGATCCCAGATTTCTCCCTGCAGAGGAGTGTGCCCAGGCCCCCTGTCCTGCCAGCCACACTGCTCTGAGATCACAGCTGCCAGGGGACTTGAATATTCAAGTTCTCTCACCAAGGTTTTGCCCCTGAGCTGTATTTTTGGATAGAAGAAACAGTAATGAAGTTCTCTGACATTAAGTAAATTATCTATATTTCTACTTTGTAGTGAAGCTAGTTCTACAGAAATACTGTACAGTCATACAACAAACCCTTCCAAAGCAGGGAGACAAATTACCCTAGCCAGGGGGAAGTTGAAGTTACAGACCATTCAGCTTTTTGTTCTGGGCTTTTGTGGGTAAGGGCCAGTACTAAAACAATATAAAGGTCATGATATCTTCCCTTGACACTGTTACAAGTTTTTTGTGTCATAAGCCTTGCAAACTTTGTGGTTTAAGGTTGTGCATTCACTCTATAGAAGTTATCCTCAGGTAATAACTAGTTGATGACTCATTGGTTGTGTGCAAATCCCATTTTAACAGGTTTTATCTGTGCTAAATAATTAAGTCTTTCCCTGGAAAGACGAATGAAAGTAAGTAAGATTGTTAGAGCAGTCAATCTTTTCACTTTGTTTCTTCTTTGCTGGTTTTACTTCAAACTTGCTTCCTTGTTGGAGATTACAGAGAAGCTGAATAATGTGCTTATATTTGCAAGTTTGCTTAAATAACAAAGAGTTAATTCTGAGGTCTGTGTCATGTGCCTTCCTGCATGGCATTTGTTTCCTCAGGACAAGTCTTGCAGGTAGGCATGGCCTGATCTACAGAACCAGGCATTTTTCAACAACTGTTAATATTAATTGTATTGAACTCACGTTAAATGTTCACTGCTGAGCTTGAGGTATTATTTCAAATCCCCCTTTTTAACATCAAAAATTCTGAGTATTTGTCTGGAAGAGATATCAAGACATGGGAAGGAAATTTAGAGCCTACAATGGAAAGAGAAAAGCTCTAAACAACAGAAGGGCTTTTCACGTCTGAAAACAAGAATATGTAGGTAACTAGTTTACCTTCTTTTTTTTACAATAACCCCTCACATGTATTTTTCCTGTAAAGACTGTCTTGTGTTAGGCCACTAACTGGACATCTCTCTTGTGTAGCTGTTTGGAGATGCAGTAGCATCATTCCTGGCATAGCTGTGCATACAGCAGGTGAGTAGCAGAGTGAGTCATAAAAGGGAGCCTTCCTGTCAGGCAAAGTAGAGCCGAAGTTCCAGGCACTGGCAGATGAGCTCAGGCATAGATTTTATAATAGGTGTTGCCTTTTATTTTAAAGCAAAAGCCAGAGAACAGCCTGTGAGTCCCTTTAGTCCATACATGAAAAACTGGAGTTGTGAGCTTCTGAGCAGTAAATAGAGTCATGGGTCTCAAGTCAGCTCCCTGAAAAGAGGGGGTCCCATATGATAAATGTTTCTTATAAATAAATGTTAGTTAGTTTAGGAACTAACTTCATCATCCGCTGTTTCTCCTTCTCTAACATCAGGTAAATTATCTTTATTTCCACTTTGTTTAGAAGCTGCAGCAAACAGCCTCACCTGCTCTGGGGCAGCAGCAGCTCCAGCCCACACTTCTTTAAATCTGCCCCTTTGAGAGGAAAGGTTTGGGGATTTAAACAGCCAGTTGGCAACAGCAAGTTTTTCTGCCAACTTTAGTTGAGCTTCCATGAGCTTATGGCTCACATCCATTGCAAAATAAAAATTCTGTACAAGAGTTACAGTCCAAGTTACTCTTATATAGCCTTTGTTAGCTAAAAAGATTTCTTCTCAAGGCCTTTTGCTTACTAGTGCTTACTTGTAGACTTGCACAAAGCTGTCCCCTGTGCCTTAGGTGGTCACATACCAGGCTGCTGCAGCTTTTGGGGCTGGGAAAGGACCAGTCAGTCCCTTCCATGGGGGGATCCCAACGGGAGAGATGACATGGCTGGGAAAGGGAAGCAGAAGTGTTTGGGTGTGAGTGAGCTGAGCATGTTGGGAGCTGGACTTTGCAGGAAAGGATGTGCCTTTGTTGCTGCTAAGGGAAACAGGATAGTCAAGCATTGCAGGGCTCTTGAGTGGTACAGAACAAGCTGTAGCTCTGCAAACACAAGCAAAATTCATGTGCTTTACAAAGCTCCAGTAATGTTTGTCTAAAACATAGGAACAGACTGAGTTTAGCAGATGATCGAAGGCATCTAACAGTAAATTTAAACCTGTCGTTATAGAGGAGAAACTTGCACAGTATCTCTAGAGAAAACCATCTGAAAGGTAAAAAACCTACAAATAATAAAGCAAATGTTTCTCATTAGTTATCAATCTCCTGTGTCCTCCTGTGGGAGTGTTCAGGAATTGTTCAGTCCACAGGAGAAAGCAATGAAGGTTTTAGAAATGGACACATAAAGCAGTTGCCCACATCCTTTGCAAAGTTCAGTGTTTCAGAATTCAAGTTATCTGCTACTCATCAAAATTATCCAGCTCACCTGTAAGTTTTTTCTCTGTTGTCTTTTGTAAGCAACAGGCCCACTTTAGAAGGGGGTACCTGTCTCATCCATATGGTCTGGTAATAAATTGCTCAACTAAAACTGTAATTGTGCACATATTTCTGTGTCTATCCAGTAGTTGTCTAAGGAGCTTAATAGTATTTTTTTTTATAGACAAGCAGGACCTTCAGATTTTCTTGGTGTTATTTTGCATAGTGTAGATGAACTACCTCAGTTTATTAGGTATCGTTTTCACTTTCTAAACTTCCTATCTGGTGTTAATCTTTGAAGATTTCCAGAGTCTGTGAATGCAAAGGATTAGCCTGTGAGGATGAATGGGCTTGTTGTTACCCACAGCAGGTTGGTTGAACACACCCACAGGTATGATTTTGGTCAGAAAGAACCTTTCACTACATACCTGAGTTTCTTGGGGTGCTGCTGGAATCTCCTGGGGCTGTAAGAAGGCAGTAGCTGTAGTAGCATATTGTCCAAAGTTTCCTCTTTGCTTACTGAAATTATTGTCTCTGCCTGTGCTAAGTAGGAAACGATGTATGGTGCTTCCAATATGATTCATCAATCTAGATGTGCCATAAAACCATCCTTGTTGGTGTTTTGGAGCCTAAACCTAAGACATGACCAATATGATAAATAGTTTGGCACAAGGGCTTTGGTTCTGACGAGGATCACTTTGTGAATATCACAAATTATATATATTTATATAATTTAGCGTAGCTGTTTCAACATTTAAAAATGTTTTATTTCTTTCCCAGCCCTCGTGTCTAGGGCTCCAACCTTTCTGTTATGTGCAGAATTTTTGAAACATTAAATTCTCCATTCAAATGCATCATAGTTCGTAATGTTCTGGATACCTTGAACCATTATTTGCTTTTAAACAAGTTTTCAGCAGAGATCTTGCTGCCTTCATCCAGTCCTCCAAATCTCCCATTTGCCTGTCTAAATTATTTTAACTGACATAGTTTCTAATTTACTCTCTCCAGTTGAGAGAGCTCCCTGTAGCTTGTCTATTTTAGCATTTAATTGCTGTATACTCTCCCAAATTAAATTCTGTAGTGATCCATTTTGCTCTGCCAGTGAAGCAGTGATCTTTTCATCTAAAGATGGCACGTTCAGCTCAGCCTGGGGCTGGATCCTGTGCCTGCAGAGGGAGAACCTTCTCAGCCCCTCTCCATCAGCATGTGGGAGCTGTAGGGACAGTGGGGCTTCCAAAACAGTCTCCATTTAATTGTGAAGCAAAAGAAGGGTGAAAACCATTGTTCCTCTCCATGGGTTTTTTACAGCAAGAAAAATGACTTTGTCATTTGTTTTCTGCCCAAGTTTGCAGCAGAATGCTCCTCCTTAAAGTATTTGTGGGCTTTTTAGCGTTTGCTTTTATAAAAGGTGAAAAGGCAGCCCCTAAAAATGTCGTGCTGTACATTTTCCTTGTCTGTGAGAAAAATCATCAAAACCTATTGTTCCTTTTGACAAAATAGCAATATCCAATTAGGAAGCTTGTTGTCCTCCCTAGTTAGGACTTTTTGGGGATAATGTCTGTACAAGTGTTTACAAATGACTTAACATATTTGTATAAGGAGAGACCCCTTAGTATCTAAATAATTAAGAGCTGCAGTACTTTTTGCTCTAGTTTCTGCTGAGTAGAAGTAATTTTCTGTATTTTCTTGATGACTTTCTTGTGTGGAAAGGAGGACCCTGGAGCCTCAGGGGTTACAGACTGCAGCACAGCAGGGTCTCAGGTCTGTATAGGTGAGCTGAGTTCAGGTGTGCAGAGGTAAAATCCTGCTGATCTCTGGGGAGGGACCCTTTCCCCAGCCCAAAGAACCCAGAGAATACCCCACGAACAAAACCCGGCCAGTATTTTAATTCTGTGTCACTCTAGAAGTTTCAAAGCAGTTTAACAGCAAATAAAAAGCTGTTTCTTGCTTCTTTGCACCTCTTGTATTAACCCTGAAGAAGACTTCCCAGTCAGTTGGACACAAGGTCATTAAAAATACATTTTTGAGGAAAGGTTGCATGAGATTTGCATTACAGCATTATTTGTTTCTCTTTTAAATTAAGAGCCTGATTTCAGTCCTTTTGTGTGAAGGTGTTAATCTTTTGAGTTGCTCCAACAGTCGGGCACTGTTTCATAGTGTGACGTGTCTGTCATTTTAGGTTATTTCACCCAAAATATGGGGTGTATTTGGGCATTTCAGGGACCACGGGGAGCAGGAGAAGGAGACTGTCAAAGGGATTGAAGCTGCTTGTGAGGGAAAAGCATAGAACACAAAAGCAGAACTTCCCCACTATATATTTGTGTGGGGGTTTTACTCTTCTTAAGGAAATTACTGCGATTGCTTTTGCAAACAATATACTTTGTAAATAATAAGGGATGTCTCAGAGCCTTTGGTTGACCCAGCACAGCCGTTTTTCTGTGATGCAAGAAGATAGGCTGCTGTAGTTTCTGCTAACATGCCAAGTAGTTATTTTTTTAATCACTTATTGATGATTTCTAGAAGAATGGCTTTTTTTTTTTCTTGGTATGCTGCTTCTTTTGCCAGAACTGTACAGTAACAAACATGAAACAACAAAAGAAGTTTGTTAGCCAATGTTCTATGTTTTGTCATATGAACCCAACAGTGCCCATTCTCAGTCTCAGTAGGATATTTGAGCTGCAAGATAACAGAGGTATTAGTATTTTATTGGCATTGTATGTTATCTTTTGCCTTTCTGTGATATTCAGATATCATAGCTGATTTGATTTGCATAATGCATTGCATTTCTTAAAAAGTAAAGAGTTTCCAGATTGCTCTTTTCTTACAGAATGAAGTCCATTTTCATAGCTAAGCATTGCATTTCCTCACCTCTCTTTATTATTACATTGGATTGTTTCCCTCTTGTTGCTTCAAAATTTTTCATGTACCCTTTCACAAAATGGGATGTGGCAACCCTGGCAGTCACACGTGTGGAAAATACCTGCAGACATAACCTAGCCTTCCACATTTCAAACTTTGATTCTGTAGTCAAAAGGAGAAAGGTTGAGCAATTAAAATATTTGCATTGCAGTCCCTGTTTTCCCTTCCACAAATCTCCACGTGCTCATATGAGACACAAATAACACCAGATCAGAGCTTTGCTATTAAGTGGATGTTATTTATCCCATATCTTACCAAAGTTTACTTCTCTTTGGGATAACTCGTTCAGGACTACTGGTGAGCTGCTTCTGCCTCCTCAGCTCATAGGTATTTCTCTTGGATTATTTTGTCCTTGCTAATTTAAGGATTATTTATTCTTCTGAAAGAAAATTTCTCTGTGGTTCTGGAGTAACTCAGATTGTGTAAGTTTTTTTGAAGGAAATGTTACAGTCTTTGTAAGAAGTGGCTATTAGCATGTTCTGACATTTAAAGACAGTTTTTTAGAAGTTGGTTGTATGTCAGAGTAGAAGACACAATCCATTGTGAAATCAGTCATGGACCTAAGCACCTTGAGAATATTCTTTTCAGGGGCAAAAAAAGTTTTCTCCCCTCTAGTTATATGGCTAAAACCGTGTAAGGCCAAACCGGTAAAGCTTAAAAGGAGAAAACATTACAACACTTCTAACAATAACAGAAGACTCACTTTCTGACAGAGTAGAAGATAAACTTGCATGTCAAGTGAAATAAAACTTGAAAGATCAGGGACTGGGTTTTGGTTGGCTTTTTTTCATATGATAAACTTAAAATCTAGATATTTATAGGCAGTTGGAACCTGAAAAGTCAACTTCTGTCTTTGGGCCACCAAAATATTATGAAATGAATTAATTTCTTAGGAAAGCTGAACTCAATTGGCAAGTATACTTTATTGTTCACAGCACCTCAGGATATGTAGTGCTAGGAAAATCTTGTTGCACGTGGCTGACTTCTTCCCTTTGTACTGTCACAAAGCTGCCTGCACTGTTGTCTCCCTTCTCCTCTACACCAGCTCACCCCAGAAGATTTCATCAGGAATTGCTGATGATCATCTTCGCTGGGAGAACTTTGCCTCCTCCTGATTCATGTCTCTCCTTCACTCTCTGATCCAGATAATCTGAAGCTGCAGGTGACAAGAGGATCATTTGTACAATAAGTAGACACTAAGTGAAAATGGACTTTGCCATCGTTCCAAAATCCTTCTGCCTCGATATCTGTGTCCAGCATTTGGATTCTTGCAGATTTAACTCTGTGCTCTTTCTCTCCACGTCAGAATCACCACTGAACTGGAATTTGGGTTGGCTTCCCTTGTTGGCTTTGACTTTCTGTAGTAAAATCACCTTGATAAAGATAACGTGCCATCTGAGTTATCAGATAAAAGTGGTGTGTTTTTAATAAGAGGAGTAGCTCTGCCCCCAAATACACCTGTTTTTCAGAGTCACTGGAGCATATTTGTGTTCCAAGGGACCTTGTGGGAGCTCTGTGTGTTGCTCTCGTGGCATAAGGTGCCTATAAGAGGTGAGCAAGCACTGAGAACGAATTAGTAGCTACACAAAGAAATAAAACTAGATCTTTGTTGAATTGGGGGTGTTTTTGTCTGCTGGGAGGTGATTTTTATAGTCAGACTGAGAAGGGTACATCAGAATAATGGTGTGGCTGAGCAGGGATTCATCTGGAAGGCTGCAAGCAAGTACCCCTGGTCATGGGTTGTTCTGTCTGAGGTCTGTTGGTCTTCGTAAGATCAACATCTTACTAACAACATCAGCTCCCCAAAATCTTGTAAGATTTGTTGTCTTAAGATCTTGCTGGTTGTACATGTACTTGATCTTTTAGGGGAGTGTTTGAATTGATAAAGGGCAGTGGGGACATGACAACAGATGTGCATCTTCTTTAAAAAGGAAATAAAAGCCGTTTTTTAAGGAAAACCCCATTGTGTAATTTGGCAAAAAGGTACAAATGAAGAGTCTCTCCAGGCAATCAAGTTAATGTTACTAATGATAATTTCAAAAAGAAGCAATGTGATACTGTCATACAGATTTTTAAAACCAGCTGAGGTGTGATTGGTTTTTGTGGGCAAAAGCATGAGCTCATCCCAGTGGATTCAAAGAAGACTCAAGTCCAAAGTGTGACAAATGTTTCCTAATCGTTATAGCCCCCCAATGAAGTGTGTTCCTTTGGCCTGGCTGCAGGTGTGGGCACATTCAGGTGAGAGTCACACAACTGTAGAACAGCCTGGATTGGAAGGGACCCAGAGAGATCATCTGGGCTAAGCTTTTATCAGAAAAGGACACTACATCACATTGTCCAGCACCCTGTCTAGTTACATCCTGGAAACCTCCTGCGATGGGGCCTCTGCCATGACCCTGAAAAGGTTGCTTCAGTGATTGAATGTTCTCACTATAAAAAATGTTGGTCTTACATAAAGAAGAATCCTCCTGGTGCAACTTGTACCCATTGCCCCCTTGGGCTCCAAGTTACTTTTTAATTTCTGCTTGCTCCCATTCTATTTGGCAGAAGAGCACATGCACCAGCACAGACAAGTAGTTTTTACCATGCCAGTTGCATAAGTACTTGGCACCACGTCATGTGTGCCAGCTTTCTCTAAGGATACACTGGAAAAAAAAAAACCAGAACCAGAAGAGGTTTAGGCAAACTTTCTCTCTATTCACCTTGACCACCATTTTTACACAGCAATATGAATATTGAAAGTTTGGCTTTATGAAACACGTTGGTGTTAAGATGCAAACTACTGTGATATTAGTTATTCTAAAGGTGTGATACAATAACAGATTATTGTTGTTCCTATCCATGTCATAATTGAAGATCCCTGATGGTACTTTCCCTTTTACACATTGTCAGAACCTTGGACCTTAATCTTGCTCTTTGATTGGCAGCTGCAGCCAGGGAAAGAGCTCTGGTATTGTTTGTGAGAGTCACATCTGCTCAACTTGATTCAGCTGGGAGTATTTGCATATTCTTAAGTATTTCTTCTGAGAGGGCCTAAATCCTTCTCAAGTGTTTGATGCATTTTTGAAATTCATTCATAAGGTATCTACATGCACTAATAGTTCTGTATAATATTGCTGTGCATAATCTGTCAGATAAGGGTAGTTTTTTAAACAAGGTATTCTTTGGGGATGACATATTACATTCTGACTTATTCTACTGGGCGGAAATGTCAAGTACTTTGAAAAAGGGTGCTTGAATGTTTTGATTGAATTAGTATTCTTTATTCAACACAAATTGTCAACTGCAGGAAAACGTATTCTTATTGTGAGAACATTTTTCAAAAGAGTTAACAGCTGGGCTTTTTTGTTTGTTTTTTGTTATTGGAGCTTTATTACATGTAATTGTTCCTTTGCTGCTGATGCTGATGTTAGATGGAACAAGAGAATAGATTCTTAGATGCATTTTAGATTAATTTGTCTGAATGGTTAAACTGTGAGCCACACTTTTATATTGAAATACAACTTCAAATAAAACCTTGGCTTTTATCTTTCTCGTTTCTTGCTCTGTATTTTTTCCTTGCAAGATTTTTGTCTATATTTTTGGAAGATCTGTCAACTTTAATTTCAGAAACTTGTCACTCTTTACAGTGCATGTACAACACTAATGAAAAGTACCACTGCTTTGAGAAATATTCAGTTATTTGAGCATTGAACACAATCTAGATGACCTCACACCATTACATACAGAAATATATGCATGGTTGAAACCCATGTCTTCCATAGGCAGCAAGTCCTCATCCAGAACTGTCCAAGTTTGGACAAAACTAGTCCAGTTTGCTGTGAGAAGAAGTGGAAATATATTCTCACTAATTTAAATGAGCATGGGCTGTGGATGCCACTTCAGACTCAAGCCATTAAAGACATAGTTTCTCATATGGAACTAATCACACTGAACAACCTTTTTCTTTTTTTCTCAATTGCACTAAAAGGTGTTCAAAGATCCACCACCATTTGTGTCTGACCTAGTTTAAGAACTGGTTTTCTGTCTCTAGACAGGACCATAGCTATGTTCACTGCCTGTGTACTTGAAAAAACAGAATGATACAGATTTAATAAGGGACTCTTTGGTTCTGTGCACATGCAGGTTTTAGTGTAAGAGACCTTTGACGTTGGCTTTGTTTTTCTTTTGCTTTCAGGAATCTCCTTCTGGACGTAGAAAAGCCCTTGCCACCAGCAGCATCAACATGAAGCAATATGCCAGCCCCATGCCTACACAGACAGATGTCAGGTTAAAATTCAAGCCTTTGTCTAAGAAAGTGGTGTCTGCCACACTACAGTTCTCATTATCTTGTATTTTCCTGAGGGAAGGAAAAGCCACGTAAGTTGTTTTTTTAAAGCCAGAGAGCTTGTTTTGTGTTGCTTTTCAAGGAATTCTTTGGATAAAGAGCTCTTTCTGTATAGAATGGCCCAATTTGAGAGCATCCTTCAGCATACCTATCATTCCTGCCATACTTGGTTTCTTACTCTGATTTCAGTTTTGTGTTCTTCAGAGACAAAGGGCTTGTCCTCTACAGTTACAGACATTTTGAATAACAGCAGCTTGAAAGTATCTGCAGGTCTGAAATCAGCAGCAGTGTGTGTTTGTGTGCATGTGTGTGTTCATCCAACAATACCCTTGGCAGACTGCAACTTACATTTTACAGGGAATGCAAGAAGGACAAAGCCAGTTTGGAAGGTGAGAGAGAGTGGAGTCAGAATTAAGATTTTGGGTTGAGCACAAGAACATCCTGTGGAAAGAGTTCACTTGGGCACTGATTACCACTCCCTCAACTCACTCACTTGGTTCTGTCCCTTTGGAAGACAGAGGATACAGATTATTTTGCAAATCCTGTAACCTCTCCTGCAATTTCTGTCATATTCCAGATGACAGATCCTGACAACTTCATGTAGCTACGGAATGGATTGTTTGCCATCCATTCTGTTTTTCCTTTCTGTCTCTAGAATGTGAGAATGGCAGAACAAAAAGAAGTGGATGGGCAAACTACTGCTCTAATAGTTCTTCTACCACTTTTTAAATTTCTTTTTCTCTCCAAAAGACTATCAGTTTAGTTCTAGCTTTCAGTATTCTGAATACATTTGTAGACATTGCCCACTGCAATACAAGGGCCTCAAAAATGGTGCATGAGCAGCTTTCCAGGCTGCCATGTTAAAACAAACATTTTGACACAAAAAGGCTTTTTGTCTGCATGTTTTGGAAGCCAAGGATGCCTTAATTATTTTTAATTGCTATTACTGTATTATTATTACTCTGATTAATCTGTTGTGAACCACATCTTGAAATATCATAGAAGAATAATAATTTAAAGTATTTAGGTGTGATTTAACATGGTTAAAATGCAGCTGAAAACAAGAATGGAAGAAGTCAGTATCTGATAACCTCTTAACTTTTTTGGAACAAGCAGCACCCCTGAACTGTACAGTAAATAGCTATAGTAGGCTCTTAGTGGCTTTGAGGCCATAATTTGTACAAGCTAGTCCAGTTAAGTTTTCATGTACCTTCTTCCCATTGAACATGATGGGTTTAAGGGTAAAACAGGGAAAACATTGGTTTCCAGAATGTGCAAATAGACACTGTCTTACCAGCATTTTTTATCTTGTGAATGATTAGGATCCCTTTTCTAAATATCTGCAATTTCTGTACCAGCATCATGAGTTATAAATTAGTGTAGGGAGAGGTATCACATGCAGCATATGGACAGTAGGTCAGACCAAGGAAATTCACTTTAACCAAGGCAGACCAGAGAAGCCTTTCTGGCTGGTTTAAAATCTTAGGAAGCTGTTGTTAAATTGACTCTTAATGCAAGGCAGTATTGGTTTTACCCTTTAGAATTTTATTAATAGAAAACTTTCCCTTCAGAGAGTAATATACACGAGTGTGTCCATTTTGTTCTTTCACTATATTGAAGATCAGATCTGGGATCATAGACCTCCCCAAAGAACACATCAAAATATTTAAAGAATTTTTAATAGTGTGGTAATAAGATGAAGAGTAATAAGAGGCTGCAGTTTAATGCCTGGTATGAAATTTGTTATTTAGAGATGAAGACATGCAAAGCCTGGCTAGTTTGATGAGTATGAAGCAAGCTGATATTGGTAATCTAGATGATTTCGAGGAAGACAATGAAGAAGATGAAGAAAACAGAGTGAATCAAGAGGAAAAGGCTGCAAAAATTACAGGTTGGTTTTGCCACAGGCATGGTACAATGTAGTTTCCTTTGCTAATTGTCAGCTGTGTTGCATGGTTTTTATCCTTATGCTATATTTTTATTTAACTTTAAAAAACCCTCCCAACCAACCCAAAATTTAGGATAGCTTGATTGAAGAGGAACCCATCCATACCCCAACAAAGTTTAATATTTGTGAATACAAGAGCACCGATCTGTGTATGTGTGTCCTGTTTTTAGGAGCAAATACACTAAGTAGCATTTTAGGGAAGCAAAGGACCAGCATGAACAGAGGAGTGGAAAAAGCAGAGGGAAAGGGGCAGTGAGCAAGAAGACAAGAGGATAGGCTCAAGTGAAATAATGGAGACAGTTTGTGAGAATAACTGTGAAATGAGTTGTGCCATGGACAGATGCTGAGGTTCTGCTCAATAACATGGCAATTCCAGGCTTCTGCCTTTTGGGTGGGGGTGTCTTATGGAAATGAAATCAGGAGGCTGTTAAAGGACTTGGATGGAATTTGATAGGAAGGTTGTTTGAAGTGAGATAGTGGAACCACATTTGAATTGCTGATGGAAATGCTTCGTGTGCCCAGGATAGCTGAACTAATCGATGCAAGTCAGATCAGGATGAGATGGTGTTAAATTGTTGGTAGAGATCAGTCTGTAGTACTGCTTCAGGTGAGTTCTGTAGGAACTCTTTGTGTGAAGAGTCAGGAAAAGAAAATTAACTTCTAGTGCCAGACTTCATGACTTCCAGTGCTTTATAAAAATGTCTGAAATAAAGGGTTCCTTTTCCAAGGTGGAGAAGAGTATCCCAAATAGAGAAGCGAATTGTCAAATCTGTTCTTGAAAATTCAGAGCAACGTTGGTTTGCTGTTACGAAACATTACTTTCATCACTTCTTTTTGAGCTTTCGTTGCAATCAAAAGGTTCAGCCTGAAGCAGTTATTACTTAGTTACATTAGTGTTGTGAAAGGATGCAAATATGCTTTCTCTATGCTTTACATATTCAATTAAACATTTGTACCCTGACCAAATGTCTCCTTACGCTGTATCTGCCTGGCACAGAGCAGTAGAAAGGTCCAGAATGAAATATTTGAGAGACCAAGGTAATACATTCTTGATCAGGGAGCTGGGATATACCAGTGTGGTCAGACTGAAATGAGTCTGCAAAGTTGATTCCTTTCCTAATGTAACCAGAATAATTTGGATCAGAACACTAAACCAAACCCAGTGTGTTCCCCAGGCCGAGGGGTGATCACAGGGAAGGGCAAATAGAGGAGAGGGAACAGAAGGTCTGTAGAAACCACCATGCATATGAATTTTATTGAGATCTGCCTGGGCACTGCACTGAGTTCTGCTACAGAAAACCCATCTGCAGGACATCAGCTGAAAAGCATCAGGTCTTGCTTCTCAGCTTTATTGATTTCACAGCGGTCACATCTAAATGAGCCAACAACTGACTCCTAAACAAGCAAAAGCTCATGGGCATTAGAACTAAGCACTGTCCCTTGGCTGTGGAGTGAACAACCCTGGAGACAGATGGGGAAGGGTGAGCACTCTGATGTGCAACACAAGGTCCTTGCTCAAGTTGTTTTGGAGTCATTTCAGCTTTTCCATCTGTCATTGCAAAGGCTGAAATTATCTGT
This sequence comes from Calyptomena viridis, assembly GCA_013390005.1. Taxonomy (NCBI): domain Eukaryota; kingdom Metazoa; phylum Chordata; class Aves; order Passeriformes; family Eurylaimidae; genus Calyptomena; species Calyptomena viridis. The sequence continues at coordinate 283,581 of WEIV01026866.1, forward strand.
TCTAAGCAAACAGTACAATATCTCCTTTAAAGGCAGAAGTAATAAATACTTCTGAAATACACAATTTCTGCACGTTGCTCAGCCTCTTCTGGTACTGTTTTCTAATGGTACCAAGATGGAGGGGGGTTTTTGTAGATGAATCATTTAGGGAACCTGAGGGATGAAAGGTCAGCCTTGGACTTTTTCTTCTTACATTGGCTGCAACAGCTGAGATGCTTCATGAGCCTGGCCAACCCTTCCCGCCTTAGACAGGGAGAGGAATGTTGGGGGGCAATGAGTGCATGTAGTTTCTCAAGCAAATGGGAGAATATTAAACATAAGGCAGTAAGTAAACATTAATAAATAAAATGTAAAGTGTCTCTTTCAACATGTGTTCAAGATTGATTTTGTTGGCAGTTGGAATTGCTTCTGTAATAAATATAATGAATGGGGAAAACTAATGATGCACAGGGAGAAGAGCTGAGGAACCAAGGGAGAAAGAGGTAGAAATCACTGCAGAAAATCAGCAAGAAATCTAGAAAGAAGGAAACGTAGCAAAACTGATACAGCAAAGTAGTCTTTCTAAAATTTCTATTTTATTTCATAAAATAATGTTCACACAATGCCATCAAGTTAATTGAGGAACTTACATAACCCATTTGAAAGCTTGCTGCTACCATTTTCTCCTCTGCTGCTGTGCTGGGTGTTGGCACCAAGGGGCTGGAATGTTTCACTGACTCAGAGTTCCCTGTGGCAAATCCCTCACCTTGGTGTGCCTGTTTTCCCAACTGTAAACTGCTGGCTAGGAAGGATGGGAGCATTACACAGTTAATGTTTGTAGCTGAGCTTTGAAAAAGTAAAGTGCAAGTAGCAAAGCAGAAGGGTTTGTTCTCCTACCTTTGGCTCCAGATTTTCTCTCAGAAGCGATGGATGTCTTGATGATGAAGAGTTATCATTCTCAAGGCACAGCTGCAAGTGGTGCTGCAAATCTTTTGTCCCAGGCACTGTTCCTTTTAGCAGTGTCTAACAGTGTTTATTGATTTTGTTTGTATTTTGGGGGGCTTTTTTTGTTAGGCCCAAAGTTACAGCCTCATAAATGAACGTATATAGCCACTGCTAGACCAAAGGAGGTCTGCTGGATGGGGCTCTAGGTGGTGCAGGTGAGTTAGGAAATGCTGCTTCTCTTCCTTGATGTGTTGCCTAACTTGTAGTAGGTATCTGTGCCTCTGGTTCTTCAGCTGTGAAATAAGTGGTGCAATACCTGAAAAAACACTGGGGGTTGGTCAACGTGGGAGCTGTTGCCATACAACTGACCTTAAGACCAGACTGAAAGATGTTTTCCAAGCACTACTTTAATTTAAAGAAATCTTCCTCCGTCTCAGGGTTTTCCCCTCTTCCTTCCCAGTCTTTCTTGTTTAAATTTTTCGTGTGTAAAAGCTGTATCTGCCTCTGGCTGTTGTGTGTGAAGTCAAAAATGATGTTTCTCCCCACGAATTAAGTTTCAAATATTTTGTTTCTACACTGGTAGTATCGATGGATTCAAACCTCCCAGAATTTTCCTGCCCATAGTCTTCAGTTGGAGACAAGGCATCCCAACACACTTGAAGAAATGTGCCTCATAAATCACAACCAGGGCAGTAATAAATGTGTTGCTTCTCTTAATGTTTTAATTGCTACTTAGAGCCTCGTGCTGAAGTTAATAGTTGCCTCCTTCTCCATTTGCCCAGAAGCACAGTGACTGTCCTGGGGCACCACATGGAATCAGCAGCATGTCCATGTGCCACCTATTGCAGAGCATATTTCAAGAGCAGGCTTCTGGACAGCAATATATGTAACCCTTTTTTGCAAGTTGCAAATCCATACCTCTCTTGTAAACTTCTGATAATTTATTCTTTTTTTGGTCAGGATCACCAAACTGCTTGGAAAAAAAAAAAGAGAGAGAGAAAGAGAGAAAAATGAAAAAAAAAAACCCACAAAATCTAGAGCAGTGATTTATGTGACATACTTGTAGAACAAGCTAATGTACGTTTGTAGATAATGAGATTTATAAAAGATAATATAGGATATAAATCTCCAACCTACCATTTCCGTGCTCCAAAATATGACATAAACCATTTAATATTATAATGAGAAACATTGTAGTGCATATGGGTGTTTAGGTTGGCAGATGGGACCAGGTGATTCAGACCACATCAAAGAATTCCCCCTTTTTAAAGCTCTGAACTTAATTTGTTATTTTCTGACAATAAAAACTGAATTGTAATTGTTTGGGTTTTTTTTTTCACATGCTGGCATAATAAATTGTAAATCCTGTCAGCATCTTAGCCTGTTTTAAACTAGTAATTCGTTAGTGCTGCTGTTTTATGAGGTCAGCTCTGTTTTATTTGAGTACAGGAAGGTATTTTTCATTGTGTATCTTGAGTCTTAAAAATTCCCAGAAGGTAGTATTGCATTGTTCAGATCTCCAAGGTGTGTATATATGATTTTGTACTGACAAAGCTTTGGTGTGATTTTTAAAGATAACAGTTTTGTTTGTTGGAGCTAAAAATAAGGAAGGGAGGATGGTTATCCTAACTCTGTGTAGACAGATATAGGTGTAATCCCATGTAAGGAGATTTGTGCTTTAAGGTCAGGGACAGTTAGGAGGTGTGTTACAGAGGAATTATGCTGGAGGTTTGTCACTGTCCAACAGATATTGGCAGAGTAGAGCATTTTACTTGGCAATTTGCACATCTTTGCAAGGCAGTTTAAATTTGGCAAAGAAGTTTTTCTCCATATAATGGAAGTATTTTCTGGTTCTGGACTGCTTTGGGCTTCAGATTCTTTGTGCTGTTTGTGAAGGTGTGAAGTTAGGAATGGTGTCACTGTGCCAACTAGGAAAAAGCAGGGGAAAGCCCCCCTGGCTAGGAAGTTCAGGGTGGCTGTGGGCACCACCATGAGTGGGGGCAGTCATGATACTGCTCAATTTTTACCTCAGTTGGATATTTTGCTCCCTGAAACCTGTTCAGCAAATAAAGATGAACTTTTGCTTTCACAAACAAAAACCAGATGAGAAAAAGCCAAGTTCAAAACAGCAGCAAATGAAAAGTGTTGTTAAGAAGCAACTTGTGTACACAAGAAACTGAAGTTCAAAGGAAATGCAGGAGTGAGTGGCTTGGGAAGTGTGCAGGGAAAGCATCTGCACAGCTTCAACTGCACTGCTGGCACCCAAAGACATCATCCCTTTATTTCAGGGGGAAAAAAGGGGAGATAAAGACTGTTGGTGGGGCTGTGACAGTCAACGAGCAGGATCACTTCTCCTGCACAGGTTTCTCCAGCCTGTTTGCCAGCTGGAAGGCAGAGGAAAGCTGTCCCCTGTCCACGGAAATCTAAACCTGGGGTCTCTCAGAGATGCCTCAGGCCCAGTGCCCATTACTGCATAAGCTCCATTTGTCACGTGCTGGGACCCCTTAAAGGGGGAGCAGAGAGGAATTTTTCCCCTTGGGCCATAAGCCACTAAGACTTAGTTGTTTTTTGATTCTTTCCTTCTAGAATTATGGAGCCTAGAATTAAACTTTAATACATTTTAAGAATTACTAGTTCATGACAATTCAAATCTCTCTGCTATGGATAGAAGATGAAATAGGATTTTACCACACAGTAAGGTGTTACTTACATACCATGGCAGTGAAAATTCCACCAATATATACATTCAGCTTGCATTCTCATGGCACAATACTGATCATATATTTTGGACCTATTTAGATAAATTCAGCTTGTCACAGAGCACAAGTTAACGGTGACTAATCATAAATGTTAAATAATCAGATTGTGTGAATATAAATAAATAAAATTTGTAAAATGCCTGTTGTACATATTAGTTTTCTGTAGCCTTAAAGGCTTGGAAGGGGAGGTAAATTGTTCTAGGGCTGTTTGGTGTTAATTGACAATGTTTTAATATATAGGTGTTCTTCACGAGCAAGAAAAGTCTTTGATTTGTATCTAGTCCACCTAAATTTTTAACTGATGTGCATACTTGTCCTCATAAAACTAATCACCATTGGTACACCAGAAATCTGGCTAGGTTTTGTTTATCTCTCTTTACTGGGTTTCCCATTAAATGATCACTGAAGCACCTACACAGGTACTTTGCTATCGTTATATTATGACTCTTTCTAAATCTCTTCTTTTAATTAACTCTAAGTGTCCTCTCTTTTACCCTCTCTCCCCCACTCTCTCTCTTTCTAGTAACAGTGCTCCTTCCACTTCTGTTTCATTAAATGCCCCTGCCTTACGTTTGTCTTGACTGGCTTCTATTTACAGAAATTGTAAACCAGTTGAATGCTCTGAGCAGCTTAGATGAAGATCAAGATGACTGCATAAAGCGAGCAAATATGCCTTCAGCTAAATCAGCCAGTTCCTCTGAAGGTCTATGAGCTTTCATCCTTTCTTTCTGTTTCTGATTGTATTTACTGTGACCCATTACCTTTTGACTCCTGCCTGTATTCAGCTGTCAGTTTTATCTCTGTGCTTCCACCCAGCATGACTCTCAGTAATTTGTAGTGCATCCAACAGGTAACAACATGATAGAGAAAGAGCCTGTCTCCGCTACAGCTCCGTTGTCATCTGATAATGAACAAGACAGAAAAAAAAATGACAAAAAAAACCCCACCCCACTGGACCCTAAACCTAAAACATTAGTTTTATAGTCAGTAATCTTGACCTCTCTAACGTGACAAAATGTCCCCTCTCTGCTTTTATGTGCACGTCACATCCAAAAATTTAAAATTTCCTGCCAATAGATAATACGTATTTGAACAACCAAAATAGCTTCAACTGAAATCACTATTTAGCTTGTTAGATGTTCTGCAACGTTTATTTAATGAAGAAAATAGAGGGATTTCTTAGTAGTCATTTCTGTTATGTAATGTTCTGATCAGCAAATAGAAGTTTCATTCATTTCACTTTTTTTTTCCCTTTGTTGGTGTAATTACTGGATTGTGTTAATGTAATTGTGCAGTTCGTGCCATACCCTGGTGCAGTGTTTCAAGGAACTGTTGACAAGGGGCTTTTTGAGCTTCAGGTGTGTTAGATGAACAGTTTGCATCTGTATTAAAACAATATCCCAACTTGTTTGTAGAGCTTATCAATAAGCTTAATTTTCTGGACGAAGGGGAGCAAGACCTGGCCAACTCCAGCACGAACCCTTTTGGTGATCCTGACACAGCAGAATTAAATCCATTTGGAGACCCTGATGTAGAAGGTAATGAATTTGTTTTACTTTATTCATTGCTAATTGCAAATGCTTAACGAAATGTGATTTTTATTTCTGTAGGGCCACAAATAAAAGCTTTTATTTTGATTAAATTGAATTATACATGCAGCACTGAGGTAACAATAGCAGTGATCCAGTTGCCCCTGGAAAATTGATTTATCCTTTGAATCACATCTTTTGTATCGAGGCACATCCTATGTGTTTGCAAATTGAACCAGAGACTTTTAGACCTGAAGGTCTAAAAGGTAACACACCTGTAGGTGTGCACACCTCAGCTCATGTGGGGTGAATGAGCAAAACTTACTGTCAAGCAACTCTGTTCCACATGGGTCGTGGTTTATATCATGATTTCCTTCACTGCAGTCTTCACTGCATCACAGCTATTCTTGGTTAGCACTAATCTTCATTATTACAATTTAATTTTCTCTCTTCTCCTTTTTTTTTTTTGTTTTTATGGCTTCCTCAGTTAAGCCTCCTGGCATCGTGCCTTGCACCACATGCTGGGTGTTAATCCCCTTTCCAGACTGACATGCCCATTCTTGTTCCATTGGAGTGAGATACACAACCCCTGTAAATTTTTAATCTGATAAGATTTTGGTCGCAAGGCCAGAAAGGAGCACCAGGACAGCAAGCACCTCTGCTCTCCTCAGCTCTGTGCCCAGATATGCAGTCTCCCATCTGCTGAATGTATGACTTCTAGCTTCTTGAAAAAACAATTCAGAGTTAATTCCCAAGTTTGAAGCTGTACTTAGCCTTTCCTGTCCAAAGCTCTAAGGCTTTTCTTCCCCCAGAAAATGCCAAGCCACTCTGGAACGGCAATGGAGAAGAACCACACTGGGCAGGAGCAGTGTAGGGTGCAGCCACGGGATTTCCAGTGCCAGGTCTAATGGGGATGCATTTGTGAGCTGCAGTTTCTCCCTGTGGTTACTGACTTTCTTTGGACGAGCTGAATGTTTACTCACAACACAGTTTTTGTGCCTTCAGACTCCACAGAGGCCACTGTGGGTGGAGCTCATGTCCTGTTGTACTTTGGCTGGGGTGTATTCTCACAGCTTGGGTTTCTGAAACAGGGACATTGTATATAATCTTCTGTATTTGGCCATGGAAGCCACAAAGCCACTGTCCTGGGCACCTTCTCCCTCCTCTGAAGCTGTCAGATGTTCCTAGAGCTGTGGAAGGGAGGTGTTTCAGCTTTGTGGGTTCCAATATTCATGGATTAGATTCTGGTGTCCTAATCTTTGGCTTTATTTCCTGTCTGTTCCTTGGCAGTGAATTCGCTTAGAATTGTGGAAGGAGGCAGAATAACTGGAAGTACAAATCACCTATTTTCATCCATTTAGTAGTCCATACACAACTTGCTCTAAGAGACTCAGCCTATATTCCATTCTTCCTTCTTTGCTCTAGAAGGTAGAGCTCCCTTCTCCATGGATAAAGCTGTACCTGGCCCGTGTACCTAAACTGTTCTCTTCCAAACCCAGCTTTTCCTTCCTTTCCAGAGAGAACCCATGCTGGCAGAAAGCAGTGAGTGTTCTGACCACAAAAACAAGGACTACAGAGTCAGGTCCTTCTCATCTTGGTGCCAGGGAATTATAAACTGGTGTTGTTTCTTAGCACTGGAGTAGCTTGATACCTTCATGACAAGCTCAGTATGAGCAGCTGCATCCAAGACATCAGTCTGTGTTCCTGACTCTCAGTGTTTGAGGGGCGTAGGGTTTTTTTTCAGTTGATTCTGGTTCTTTTGGTAATATCTAGCCTTTACTATCACCTTCAGTCATAGTCATGGGCACTCTTCCCTTCCTGTGAGTCTGTTCTGTGTGCTCTGCAGTCAGACTGTTGGGTCTCACTGCACAGCTGTGGGCAGCAGTGCTGAGTTGTTGGGTGTGTGTGTACCAAATATTCCTCCCACACGTTGTCACTGTCATGCACCAGTCAAAATACGTGACAGCGATTGTGATAAACAGGATGTCACTGCATTCTTCCTACTGTGTCATAAGGTGTTTTTATTTGGGAGGGATGGCACTCCTGTCAGGTTCGTGTGACAATAGTGTGTCTTGCTGGAGCACTAACCCAGGTTGGAAGGTCTGAGGGGTTCCAGGCTGTGGGACAAAGGGTGGGACATCTGGACCTCAGGGGTTCTTCTGTTCACTCCTGAGAAGCACTGGCTCTTCCACTCCAGACCTGTAATGAGCACTGGTTGTGTTCATCTTCCCTTGCTTGGCCTTCTTGATGTGTATCTTTTCTCCAGTCATCTTCCTCCACAGAAGGTTGAGGAGGGGAAAAAGTGGTGCTGAGACAAAACAGAGAAGATGATTCTGGTCTTCAGCAACAGCAGGAATCTGCTCTGTATGTCTGTGGCTAATTGGATCAGTGTCTCTACGTGGGACCTTACCATTTGGGGGGGGATTTCCCTTTGTTTTGGACTACCTTTATCACAGCTGTTCTCGTCCTGTTGCCCAGCTGCAGAAGGCTGCCCTGTTTGCTTCCTATTATTCATTCATGGTTTAGGACATTTCTTCTGTTTTGAGACCTCAGTGGAACTGCCATCTCTTTCTAGGAAGCTCTTGGAGACTATGCCTGCTTGTTTGCTTTTCATCCTTAGGGGAATGTAACCTTCGTGGTGGCCACCCCAGGAGCTTGAGAGCATGACAGGTTCAGAAGTTTAAGGCAGACTTTCTCCTACAGGCTTAAAGAGTCCTGTTACTTGTTTCACTTGTCTTGTGATCTGCTTAAACCAAGAGATTAACCTTTTATACATGCGGGGATGAAGGAGTTTTCTATTCACTACACCTTAGTCTCTTTATCTTTTTATCTGGACAAAACATAATCTGGAATTTAGACCTTGTGAAAGTTCCGAGTCTTCTGTAGAATTTGTTACTTAATTTCCCCAGGCCGTGCAGAGCAGCCAGCTGGAGCCTCCTTTCCCCAGTGCTTTGCCATGGGATGCGAGGAGGCATCATGTGCCATTTGGCAGAAATATTCCAGGGATATTCCTATCAGGTCTGTAACGGGTGTGCTTGGAGTCACCCAGGGTATGAATATGTATGCACTGACAGTCACTCAAAGAGAAAGGAGGATTACCTGCCAGTAGATACTTGTTTCCTAGACAGATATTTCTTGTGCCTGTTCACAAACCAGCTACTTTCCCTCTATCTTCCTAATCCCATAATCACCTAACCCTGGGTATGCAGGGTGGAGAGAAACTAAAGGCGTGAGTGCTCCCAGCATCCCTGAGTGTGCTGTGGGTGTGGTACATGGCAGAGGGTCAGCAGCAAGCTGGCTCTGGATGCTGTGGAATTTAGAAAGCCTTTAGCATAAATGGTCTTAGACACACAGCAGAGTGAATGTGCATATGAACAACTTACCTCAAAATAATCTGCAGCTGTGTTTCTCGGTTGACATGTCAAATCAAGGCTTATTCCTTCTATGTCTGGTAGGTCAGCTGGACATTAGAAGTCTGTGAAAATCAGAAATTATCCCTTTGAACAGTGTATCTCTACAGCTTTATACTAGACAACTTGTAGGTGATCCTATGAGGACTGCATTGTGGATTTTTAGTCAGGGTACAACAGAACTCGAAAATCAGTTAATTTTTGTGCAAAATATTTATCTGGGGAAGTCAGTATATACAACAAATGCAAGTACAAAACAGCAACATACTTTCAGCAGTCCAGATATTTTTCTTAATTAGATGGGGAATACCAGTGCAAATTTTGAAGTTGCATATGAACAATATAAGTTTCCTGCAACACACACACACACGAGGGTAACTATTTCCTGGAACCCCCTGTCATTTAGAATGGCATTTACTTCACCAGTGTATTTCTTTACCTTGTGTGTGGAGTTCTGAGCTCCCTGCAGCACGTTTTACACTGCAAATGAAAAGTGTTTCAGCACCAGACCCCAAATCCTTCTAGGACAGTCCTACAGAGAGAGCAGCACAGGAACTAACAGAGGAAAATGGTGACTCTGTCCCTTTTCCTATTTCTCAAGGAAAAGTAACGTGTTGTGGGTGTGTTAGTAAAAATAACAGAAAATCACCAGTGCTTTATGGGAATGCCAGTCATTATGCTTTCTAGAAGTCCTGGGCAGTTACTTTTTGCCTCTGTGCTATTTGTTAGGCTGCTCACATCCCACCATCCCTGTGCTCCTGCCAGTCAGGCAGCAAGTGGTGTAACTGAGGATCTTTCACATGTGGCTTGTTCTTTCATCCTGTGCCAAGGGGAAAGTGGTATGTGTGATGTTTTGTTTGGTTTTAAGGGATGTGTCACAATATGTTTGTGTTACAAAAGGCAAGTGGGTTGAAGGGCAGGGTGATTTTTGGAGATGCTCTGGCTGATTGTGCAGATAGGTAGTGCCAGGGTGATTACTATCACAAGCAGTCTTTCTCAGTAGAGTTAGGGCAGCTAATGTTTCCAGAATCTGGCACAAGAGCAGCTGGTGCTTCTGCTTTAGTAATAATTCTACCTCTCTTGTTGTCACTCCTGCCCCTGTGGCTTTATTACTTAATCATGAAAAATTATATTGTGTTTGACCCTTGAAGTGCCAAACTGCAAGCATCTTTTTCTTTCTTTTTTTTTTAATTTTTTATTTATATCAGTGTAGAGAACTGCAATTAAAAAAATTCCAGTAGAGATTGGAGTCCTGTGTTTTCAGCTGTTATTAATGATGGGTGGGGGAAGCAGAGAAGTCTGTCTTGACTTCTGAATGTAAAAGCAGCTTGAAGAGGGAAATAAATCCCTTCTGAGCTGTTGTATGTGTAGCCCCCCAAAAGGCACTTCCCAACATCATTAGGTCCTTGAGAAAGTAAGTCTTTGTTACAGAAAAGGTGACAGTGGATGTGGCTTTAAGAGCAGTGCTGTTGACTCATCATCCCAGGAATTTAATTTATTGTAGAGAGGCTCGTGAAGTGATGACCAACATCTGACATAAAAACTAGTCCTGAAGAGTTTCAGAGACCCCATGGGAGAGAGGCACTTTAGGTTCAGGTGGGGACCCTCCCTTGTGTGGGGCATGCAAGGAAAGCAGGAGGGGAAAAATAATATCCTGGATGACAAGAATAGAAAGAATGAGTAGCCAAGTTAAGTGGGTTCTAGGTGAACCTCTACAAAATTCTGCCTGTAAAAATGTCTTGAGAATGATATTTTTAGAAGCTCTCTTGAGTCTGAGTGTAGGATTTTGTGGAAAATTTTAATTAATAACAAGCCAGAGGTGTCTGAGCACTGATGTGCAACACTGTGTAAGACCAAACCTGGAGTAACTGTTGAGCCAATGAAAAAGAGAGAGAATTTTGTCCTAGTTAGAGTTACAGCACTTGATCCATAGTGTTGAAATAGAAAGAATTGCAAAAATCATTTGCATTGCCCCTTAAAATTTATCAGATTTAAACAAGCATTTAACTCGTTGTTTCCAGGAGACACTTAAAAGCAAATTAAAAATAAAAGCACACACTATAGTTTTAAGAGATTGTTTCCTGGGATGTTTGTAACTTCAGGGTATATTAATGGCTTTCCTTGTAATGTCTATTTGTGAGTTCCCAGCAAGTTTCTCTCAGATATGATAATGGATATTTATCAACAGATTCATGGGCAGGTGCAATGATCCATCATACGAAATTGCAGAAGGGGTTATTTGTAGTTGGTTGGTTGTTTAGCTGTTTGTCAATAAGCCAAACTGTTTGAACAAGGCATCAGTCATTTCTTTCTGCATTTCATTGTGTTATATTTGCTTTTTTGTATGAAACTTATTTCTTGAGGGCTGATCTCCAAAGTACTTTGGCTTGGTCTAGTTCATCAAATCTCTGAAGGTGTGGGTGACATGTGAGTAGAATTGTCACTTGCAGGAGCTCCAAGGCAGTGTGTCTGTGTAGGGGTGGGATTGGACTCACCTGCCTTTAAAAAGAGCTTGGACATACACCTGTAAGTGTGGCTGCACAGGGCTCAGCTCAGCTGCTTGCACTGCACACTAGAATGATGTTAGTAAGTCTATACAGAACCACTTCCCCAGTTTTAGCTTCAAATAAATGAGAAAGTCCATTTTAAATGTCGAGCTCTGGTCTGATATATTTAATCTGTCAAAGGATTTGTGCTTGATTTGATTGTATTGGTGTCTTTAAGAATTTCTGCCTTTAATGGTTTATTTTCTCAGTTAGGCTGTAGACCTTCAATATTATTTCATTGTGGCTTTCTCTGAAACAGCTTTATTCCAAGGATGTGGGCTTCCAAGCAAAGCACCACACAGAAACTAGGGTGTGAGCTTAGTGTACATCACCTACTGTGCAGCACTTTGTCCCAGGACAAGTGGCCAGCAGTTCATTCCTTTTCTGAAGGGATGAGCATGTTGTGTTTACTCTGGGCTGAGTGAACACAGGCACTTACAGCTGACATACTACAAATACACTGATTTTTCCTGTGGTAGTTTGTCTATATGTTCATCTACAACACAGAGGAAATGTTGCTTTATGACACTCAGGTGAGGCTTAACCAATTTAAACAGTAACAGAACCCATTTTTTAGGTTTACCTAAGATGACTACTGCAACCTTGATTATTTGGTTTTCTGCTGTGAGTCACAAGTCTTCTGAGGGTCTACATTGTGCTTAAGTAAGATTTTGATTAATTTATTCTGTTGTTTCAGCCAAACCCATTTGATTTCTACTTTCTGACCATAGAGAAATGATCCATCATTTTGGAAATGAACCCTTAGAAAGAGTGTAGAAGAAAATCTGATAATGTGGTCTTTGTGGTTCTAATGTGAAGAATCAAGAAGAGCATTAGAACTGTAAGGTTCTTCCTAAAATGAATCTTTCCAAACCCACATAAACACAGTGCTGTTTCTTTTGCTGCCTCTTCCCTTTGTTAGTTGTCTGACTAGTGATTTTGTCAGTAAGATTATTTCTTTACTAGGAAAAAAAAAAGGAACTCCATCTTTTTATTTTTTAGACTCTGGTTACAAATAACATTGAGTTTCTCTGTTAAATCTTAAAGGTTTGTTTAGTTCAATTTAGTAACCATACATCTGAAAAAGAAGCACTTTGTGTGAAGAATAATGTGGAAATGGTTATTGAAAGTTGGGTTTTAATGACATTACATCTATTTGTATAGATTTTGAAAGTACATCACATCCAGTATTGAACAGAGCTTCTGATTATTTAGTGCTTTAGGAACAGTAAGATTAACATTACTAAGTGTCTTTGTAAGAAATGTCTTACTGCTGTGTGGGGATTTGTATTATTCAATATTCAGAAGTCATTCACTTTAGAGTAACAGACACTACAGAAAGGACAATCCACAGAGAAATAAATGCAGCTCCAGGTTGCCAATAACTTTTTGTTGTACAGCCCAAATAAAAGATGAGTAATTTGATTACCTGTCTCTTTAGGGTTAATTTAAATTAATTTTTACTGTGAGACTGTGTATTGTTACCAGGAGCACATGTGTGTTTTGAGGTGTAATTACTGGTCATACCTAATAGCTGATTTTTAGTTCAGTCATTTTAAGAAATGAAAAAAACATCTACTTGCTATCACCATTTTTAAATCCAGTAATATTATAAAATACAGGATATATTTTTTTCTTGATACAAAGCTCATATAAATAATTAGGGACATTTTGTTGGGATACAAACTGGCCAATAGCTTGTGAAAATGTTTTA
>WEIV01026866.1:309611-388152 GCA_013390005.1 Calyptomena viridis
TTGAATGGTGGGAACACCCACACTGCCTTTTCTGGGCTCTAAATTCCCAGGAATTACGAGGAGAGATGTGGAGAGTGACAGTGAGGGACTTCCAGAGGGAGAGCAGGGAGTGTAAGCTGAGCTTAGTAATTAATTAATCAGTAAAATCCCATTACTGCTGGACTGGGAGAGGACTGATCTCCTCCTGGAGGTGCCAAAGGCATTTGCCTGAAATGTATCCTTAAAATATCCCTAAGGTGCAAAAATGCAAGGAAGAATTTAGGAGCATTGAGGTTTCTGGAGTACTGTGGTTCCTAAATGTCCAGACTTCCAGGGCCTGGAGGGCTTCGATGCTCATCCTGGAATTCACAGACTGTTACTCCTGTTCAAGCTTTGCTCTTTAAAAGAGAGAAGAAAAAAGGAACACTTCTCCTCTTGTAAGACTTTTTTTTTTAAACTACCATCAAAAGAAAAATCCTCAAAATCTTCACAATAAAAAAATCTGATAGAATCTTTCCTTTTTCTGTACAGTTTTTATGCCTTATTATTAGGTTCCTTGACAAGAGCCAAACAGTGTACTTTTAAAAAGGGGCAACTTTTAAATTGAAAACTTGATTCTTCCCATTGTTCCCTTGCACCTAACAAGGAGCTCGGTGCAGTTTGTAGATGTTGATGTTATTGTAGCATTTTGAGCTGTTACCTCGAGCTTTATATAGATAATTAAATGCTGGGTACTCTCCATCATCCCTGGCTTTTGGTGCAGTGCTCTGTGAAGGAACAGAGGAACAACAGCCTCTCTTGGGGAGAACCCCACTTGCCTTAGGGGTGGGTTTGGTTCATCGTGGTTGGCAGGCATCTCAAATTGGAAATAAGTGTGCATGAATAAATATTGCTTTGCTTCTGTCATGATGAGTTATGGACATATTACAAAAAATAATTATCTTCCCGTCATAAATCAGTCTGAGAGTTAACTTTGGTTTGCTTACTAATTCACTGTTCCTGCTGAATGTTCTTTGGTTTGGATCAGATACTTCAGCATAGGAATAAATCACAGTCTGAAGTCAGAATGCTTTTTGTTGCTGGGAAAGAAGAATAAGTCTAAAATCAAAATAGATGGCATTTTTAAGCAAATCTGCAGTGCAGTGATGGCCCTGAAATGAGGTGCTTGCATTAGCTCTTCCACCCTGCTTTGTAGAAGTATTTTTAGGTAGAGTTTTGCCTAATTTATTTAAAATAATGATCACCACTAAGCGGGCAGGTTAATTAAACAGATTTGAGAAGCTTGATATACTGAGAGGTAAAATCCAGGAGAAAAATGGAAGCAAAGATGCCAGGAACTAAAAACCCTAGGGCACATGAACCAGTCAGGGATTATATACATGCTGTAGTCACCCTCACTAGCAAACACAAGCCAAGCACAAATCTGTCTTTAAGGAGAAAAAACCCAAGCCAGTTAGAAGGCAAATGTTGTATTCCTGAGTTGCTAGAAGGAATCTGTGGCCAATTCATGTTGCAGCAGAGCTGTGCTGACAAGGAGCTGCATAATAAGGCGAGCAGTGGTGTGATAGTGCCGGCACAGTGGCTGCATGTTCTACAAGAGCATTTCTTAGCCATGTTCAACAGTGTGCCTGCTATCGCTCCTCCATTTGTTGAATTCAGGATGACCTTTGCATGAATAAAGTCAAATAGGATTAAGGCAGGAATTTTCAACAATGGGAAAGAGCAACAGATGTAGCCGACTTTGAACGTGGGAGGATTGTTGATGCACGGTTGCCCTAAAGGGAGTGTCTGTGGTGACAAAAAAAAAGCTGGGGGGGGGGGGGGGGGGGGGAAAAAAAGAAAGAAGAAGGGAAAAGAGAGAANAATATTAGCAGCATAAAAGAAAAGAAAATAAATAGCAAGCAGTCCAAAGGAGCTGAGTGATCCTGGGTTTTATTGGCGTAAAGCTGAAGGCATGATTTTTTGATTCACTGCCTCCTTTTAATTCTGTTTCTTTCTGTTCTTTCAGCAGAACTCTGTTCTCTGCAACTGTCACTGTATGAGCTGGCTGAGGGGTTTGTGGTGGGGAGCATATTTTTAGATTCTCTTTTTTGTCGGAGTTGTTTTAAGGAAAACAAAAATGGAATATACAGGTTAAAAAGAGATGTTTCACTGGAGAATTAGCCATTTGGATACAAACCCCAGATCATGCTAATATTTTTTAATTTGATTTATCCTGTGCAGAAGCATATAAATGGATATCAAATGAATGCAGTGCAAGCACTCTATATAGAGATTGTTACAGAAAAGGGGGGAAAAAGGTTAAAAATATATTTAAAGGAAAACCTTTTTCTGATATGTCTTAAGTAGTTTTATATTTTACGTGCCTGTTAGATATACTGAATGTGGTTTTATCTCAGTAAAAAGAGGATGTGCATATGTATTTTACTTAGTAGATTTAGAGAAAGTATTTGGTTACCTTTTTAGAACACAACAAATTATTTGAAACTTACTTAGTTTCATTATTGACAAGAGCTATTTTGCAGTTTAGTTGATAGTTGTGTTAACCCCTAAGTAGTACTTCATAGTTTGTAGTAATAAATAATGCACAAAATTTAATTACCATTTAGATGCATAATTCAGACAAATCAGCTTTGAAAAGCATGCATAGGAAAAGCTTTTAAAGTGTGAATGAAATCATGTGCTCTAGTTCAATGAAAGGGCTTTAAAGGAGCTGGCTAGAAACTAAAGTAATTAAGGAAATCATGTTGTAAATGTTATGAAGAATATTGGTGAGCTTAACGTATTAATTCAACTGTAATACTTAAGAGCTTGATTAAACATCCACTGATTAAATGCTTACACTACACTTTAAAGAGAGCTGTGCTGTTGACAGGGCAGTCTATCACAGCAGTAAAATCATTTGAATTCAGAGGATGCAGCATGGTAAAACATCTTCTCATACATCTTATCCTGCCTGTTCCCAAACTCCTTTAGAGCAGAGCTTGCTGAGGTGAGCTGTGGGGAACCACATGCCATAGGCTACTCACACCCCCAAAACAAGGAATATTTCAAAAGATATTTAAAAAAACCAAACAACTAAACAAACCCAAAGCACAACAAAAAAAAAATGACCCCCAAGACAACTGTTGTTACCTGGGATTGAATATCTTGAAGAACCAGCTTTCTAGGTGCCTTCATTACTAATTTTTGTTACCTTAGTGAAGGTGCTGTGATCTTTAATTTTGGGATTAGGAACAACTTCATATGCATGCCTGGCACCTTTAGCAGCAGGAGCACATGGCTGTTATTTCATGCAGTGAATTAATGCCCACTGTGGCTGGAGCAAGTTGCATTTATTTCCATGTGGGCTCAGAGCTGGGACTGACATGGAGCTCCTCAATGTGTCACAACTGCTCTCATTGTGCACAACTGTGTGAAAGGCTGTCATAGTCACACAGCAAACCCACCACAAATATCTTTGGAAAGAACAGCTGGATGCTGACATCTGGATTTTTATAGGCATTCATGAGACTCGATGCACAGGCCACTGAAGGCACTGAGAAGCTGAGGGCTTGTGGTTGCTCCTGAATTAAGTTCCTGGACAGTTAAATATTTTCATCCAAGGTTCCTTGAGGGTGAACTGGGGCAGCTCAGAGCAGTTCAGAGCTCCTTAGTTGTGTTTTGTATGTTTGCAGGGTGATCCACAAGGAAGAGTAGAGTCTCTTTTCCCTTTGGTAGGCCAGCTAAAATCTGTTCTCCCTCTCTTCAACACCTTTGAGNTGATTCTGCATTTCTTTAGCAGCAAGATTAGTCTTTTACAGAAAACAGGCTTGGGGTTTTGCCCACTAGAATTAAGTTTTCTTTGAGNGCAAACCCACCACAAATATCTTTGGAAAGAACAGCTGGATGCTGACATCTGGATTTTTATAGGCATTCATGAGACTCGATGCACAGGCCACTGAAGGCACTGAGAAGCTGAGGGCTTGTGGTTGCTCCTGAATTAAGTTCCTGGACAGTTAAATATTTTCATCCAAGGTTCCTTGAGGGTGAACTGGGGCAGCTCAGAGCAGTTCAGAGCTCCTTAGTTGTGTTTTGTATGTTTGCAGGGTGATCCACAAGGAAGAGTAGAGTCTCTTTTCCCTTTGGTAGGCCAGCTAAAATCTGTTCTCCCTCTCTTCAACACCTTTGAGACAAGGAACTTAAAGCCTTGTAAAGATGGTGTTTCTTGGCTTGCTTCAATGCAAGTATAGATCTTTAGAATCCAGCACCTAACTGAGCTTTAAAAGGATCCTGAATTTTACACCATTGGAAATAATTATAAATAAAATATTGTTCTATTTTTGTATTCTTCATTTTTTTCCAAGTAGCAGCCTTATATTTTATGCTTCTGGAGCGTAATGAAAGTAAGTTTTAGTTACANGATGTTTTTCCATTTCTGGTCTCCTTGGACATACAAATGATTGGTTTGAAATTGCCATAGGTCTTTTTTTTGCAGGTTATTTAGAGAGTCGTAGAACCCATACAACACATGGGACATTAAGTGGTTTGCTTCAGAGCACTTTCATCTCTTCAGGAAGAGCAATTTCTTCATTTTTTTGGAGGAAGCCAGAGTTCTGTGACTGACTCCAAACAAATGAAACTTATTGCTCTAGATTTTGGGTCTTGTGCTGCTTTTTTTTTTTTTTCTTTTGAGCAGAAATGAGCTGTAATTGGTCCTTCATCACCCTCAGTCCCACTGTCACTAACAGTCACTCTGCCAATATTTCATACCCAATACAGAAGAAAAAGAATAAAGAAAGTAAGATCATGTAGTGGGTCTACTTTCTGCCCAGGTTTTAGCAGTTTCACATCCCCAACCTCCTGCATGAGTGATGGGCTCTGTGTGGAGCCCCAGCCAGTGCAAAATGCATATCTGCTTGGAGCTATTGGAGAAATATATTCACATTTTAAAAAAATACATATTTAAAATGAGGTATTTTCATATTTATTGAGTAAAAAGGGAGTAGGAGACAAGTCAAATCCTACTGTAGTCTTGTTTTCTATTTTGTTCTTTTCACCTTCAAAGGATTCTTTTAAGACCTGGTTGGTGAGTTTGGTTGCAAGTGGTTGGTTTAGATTCCATAAGAATTGACCTCTTTTTGGAGTTAAGTTGGTTACAAAAATTTTGCTTGTGTCTGGTTTAGGACATAAAATACATCTGTGGTGTTCCATAAGTTATGGACAGAGATTGCATCCTCCAAGGCCAGTGTGGAACATCTTAGTCAGACTTCTGCTCTGAAGACCCTTCTCAACAACCTGTCCCTCCAGGAGAGTTTTTGGGAGACAAATCAAACCAATCTTGCCTTTCTAAAACTCTTCTGAGAGTCCAGTGCCCTCCCCTTTCTGCTTCCCTCAAACTCACAGAAGGGATTGTTAAGTAGCAGCACTTAACCCGGCCAAGGTTTTATAAATAGGAGATAATAAGAATCATTGCTGAACGACTTTCAAGTATTTGCATGTGGTAAAAAACCCCTTATGTGAATGTAAGTCGTTGAGAACCTAAACTATGACTAAAGCAGCATCCACACACTGTTTGTCAACTCCTCATTGTCCCACTAGTGCTTCTGTGTGAGTACTCTGTGAATTTTATTGTAACTGGCAGCAAAACTGCTCTTTGAACTCCCTCCTGTGCAGCTTTATAGGTAAGGTAGGTCTTAGTCAAGTGATGTCACTGTCCTTGTTTCCCACCCATGTCTTCTGCTGCCCAGTGTTGCCTAAAAGTCTGAAAAGCTCAGAAGATGATGGATCCTACACCTTTAAATAATTTTTAGAGGCTCATATAACTTGGAACCAACACTCATATTAGAATCAACTTTTAAGGTTACACTGGAAGCTTATTTAAAGCAGTTGGCTTTTATAGATTTGTCCATGTTTAGAAATTGCAGGTAGTTTACTGTGCTACCAGAGCTCTCCCTTACATCAACTTTCTCTTCCCTTTATTCTTCCCATTTCAAAGATTGTCATAATCACTTAATCTCTCGTTACGCAATTAGATATGTTGCTACACATTTATTAGCAAACTTACTGTCAGACTAGTAGTAATGCTCTAATTTACACTTCCCAAAGCATGGAAATTCCTGTGTAGGAATGAAGGCTCCCTTCTTTTCCCTCCTCCACCTATCCTGAGGTGCTTATGCAGTGAAAAGTATTGCAGGAGTGTGAGATGTGTGAGTGATAAGTGCTCTACCTGTTGTAACAGCTGGACATGATCAGACATGTTAAAGATGATATATGAGTTTTTAGTGTGAGTTTTCTGCATTTGGACTGGCTGAAATTTTTTTCCCCCTGTAGCTCCTTGGGGTTCTCTGATAAATCACATTTCATCCTAAGAGAGAGCAATCAATTCCTTCCCCCACAGCTCCTTCTAAGAGCACTGGTGCTACTGGTTGGCAGACTGAAGCCTCCTGGTGCAGTTTCCTCAGTTGTGCTGCAGATGAGTGTGTGGAATCAGGAGCAGCTCACACCAGAAACACATTAATCATTGCATCATCTGGGGACTAATTGAGAACCTTTCAGGAGCGCTTCATTTTATTGGACACACCACATAAATCAAGTCCAAAGGACACTTAAAATGTAACACTTTGTTCCATTTATGGAAGCTCAAAGCCATAATGCCTCTTAAGGGTTTTAATCCATTGGACAGTAAAGTGTTTGGGATGTAGTGGTGTCATCTGTCTGTGAGTTAGGGACAGTTAATGAGTGGGTTAATGATTGGGATGGTGTTCAAAGACTAGGGAGTCATGGATCTCTGTCTCTGGTGCTGCCTTAGGAATACAAACTCCAAACAGTCAGAGACACCTATAGAATTGTCTGTTCAGAAAAACCCACCAGGATGTTACCTGGATGTGATGCTCATGAGTATTGTGCACACTTCATGAACAAAAACCCTTTCTAGTTCTTCACTTTGCCATATTGTAGCAGCATTCATCTCTCTCTCTTAACAACTTGGAATACTTCTCATGTGTATGATCTGCAAAATTTGTCCCTTCAAGTCAAAAATCAGCGTTTTGTCTCAAAGCATTTAATATTACAATATTTACTATGTAATATTTTGCTAAATTTTTTTTTACTTTAGGGAATTGAAACCTGGGTGGAAAAAAAAAAAAAAGCTGCAGAACAAATTCTCTAGTTCCAAATATTAAGCTCATTTTTAAAATCTTGACGTAAATACTATATTGAATTAATGAAAAAAAAAGCTATCTGTGTAGTAATATTTAATTCAAAATTTTATGGGGCAGATCCTGGGGTTCATTTAAGAGTTTGATATGTGTTAAAAAAGTAAAAGGCAGAAGACCTGAGTGCTGTGCATTGCTGTAACACCCCTGGAACGTGGCTAACGCCCAATTACTGCATGCTTAGACTTGGATGGGAATTACAATTGAGCTGTAAAATATTTTGACAGTTTCCAACTGTTGTGTGGTTATTAGCCAGGCATCATAAGAGAATGAAATACAGTGATTTGATGAGGTTTGTATCATGATCTGCTTAAACAAGGACTTTCAACATAAACACGAAGTGTAAAGTGTTAATCAGAGGCAGTGTTTAATTATTAGCAGCTTTTCTTGAGTTCTGCAGGAGAGAATTCCACTCTCCCAAAGATTTTGATTTCTTAAATGAGACTTGCCATACCTTTATGCTTCAGCCTTTCATTTACAAGCTTTTACTTGTTGAGTGCTAAAAGCATAACCACACCAAATTTAATTTGTTGCATGAAAATTATGTGTGTATTTTTCAAGAGGATAGATTTGCCAGTGTTGAAGCTAGAAAAGCTTGTGTTAATTACATATTATAAACCAAAAAGGATATTTTCATTTAACATGTATTTCTCCTTTTAACTGAACAAGTCCTAGCAATTAGCAAATTTGGATAATGTGTAAGAATTCCTGGAAAAATATATGTTAAGCCAAGTGGCACTTGAATTGCTGTTACTTTCACATGTATTTTTATTTTGAAATGAAACTAATAAAGCAAAAATTATTCAGACTACATGCAAATTAAGTTCCAGATTGTGCCAGTCTTGTTATGTTCATTAAGCTATTGAATCCCTGAGTAGTGGCTGTTATTCTATGGGGGCTATTCACAGAATAAAGTACTATTCAGAGAGGTAAAGATAACAATCTGCCTTCACACTGCTTAAATAATGCTCATTCTGTTGGGTAACTAAAACAAGAATATTCAAGCCTACCATTCCTTAATTTTTCACCTGCTTTATTTAGTAATGGTGTTTGTTTTCTGTGTTATTTATGAATGGTGCTTGTGAGCAAAGCATTGCTTCTCATAGAGAAGACCTTTTCATGCGTTATCATCTTTATTTTTTTCTTTTAAGGTAATTTTTGCTTCCCAGTTCACTCTGCTTGTGACATCTCTGCTGTGAGTGAGAGCTGAGTTCAGCTGGTTGGGTTAGCAGTGTTGCCTAAATACCTAATTTCACCCAACTGCAGTGGGCTGGCAGTTTTTTCCTCTTGTCCTGGGTTTGACCTGAGCTCTTTTACCTTGTAGATCCAAGAACCTTTGTGCTGTATCCTAGGTTTTCAAGTGGCTTTGTGAGAGGTACTGAATGGGAGAGAGCCTTCTCACCAGGAGCAGTTGGAGTGCTGGGGTTTTACTTCTTCAGCAGGGAATCTCCTAAACAACCTGGAAGGAGTAATATCAGGACCTCCACACTAGGATTTATTTTTGCAGTGGGAGAGGCCAGTGTGAAGTGGGAATTGGGGGTTTTCCAGCTTGCTTCCCTTGCTGCCAGAGCATGGAGGGAAGCTCTGCCAGGCTACTGGTCACTGGGGGCAGCAGCCTGTCCTTTCCTTGGAAGCTCTGGGGTTAAGAAACACAGACAAGGTGGGTCTCAAGCACTTGCTCTGTTTACTTGCTCAAAGGCTAAGTTCTGCTTTACAAAGTGGAAGATTTCTGCAACCTCTTGTTAAAGATCTCCAATAATGAAACATCCCCAGCTTTCCCAGGCAGCCCTGAGTGCTTCGTTATACTGTATTTTAGATTGCTCCTCCTGGTGTCTGACCTGTTGTAATTAAAGCCTCTAAATTCATTTTGGTGAACACTGGCATGGGGGACAAAGAGTTTTCTTTCTTCAGACTGTTATATGCTTGGAGACTTACCATGTTACCTTCCTTATCATTTTCTCATAAGATGAATTACCTAAATTTGCTTCAGTTTTCTTTTTTCTCTCTGATCTTTGGGCTCATTTTCCTTACACTCTGCATCAGGGAAGACTGAACAAGTTTTTTGTTGTGATTTTGTTGATGCTGAGTGGGGTGGGAGAAGCAGTATATGTCTTGCAAGTTTTACTCCTGTCTGTACATCTTAGTATGATGTTTGTCTTTTTCCCAACAACCTGATGTTATTGACTTTATGTTCAGCTTGAATAGACTGTTTCCCCCACATCCTTTTGTGAAGAACTGTTACCTAACCAGTTCTTCCTCATCCTGCATTTATGTAAATGACTACTCCTTCCTATGTTTCACTTGTACCTATTGAATTTCATACTGTTTTCTTCAGACCTTTTCTCCTTTTTGCGTGATTGGAGTTCTTCTTGTGCATTTGTCCATCCCAGCTTCTTGTCTAGTGTATCATCCACCATCCCAATTCACACTTCCACTGAACCCAAGAAATACCCTTGCAGAACCATTTTTAATGCATAATCCCAAGAATCATTTAAAACCAGTCTTGGATGTAGTTTTCCAGCACCTTTGTGAGTCTCATTAAAGCTCTGTTTTCTGTGCTTCTTTCTGAGAGCATCTTGATAAACAATTAAAAGAGCTCAGCCTCATTCATAATCTGCCCTAGTGCTGCTCCCCTCCCCTGCCTGCTTCCCTCTTACAGAAGGACCTTGGACTGCTAGTCATGATTTGTTGATGGCAAATTCATGTTTGTTCCTTGTCTTTTAACTTTCATGTTCTAAGAAGCACCTCAATTATTTTTTTCCACCTCTTTTTCATTAGCTTGTCTGCGTTCTTCCAATTTGTCTTTTTCTTGTGGATCTAAAGACTGGAAGGGAATGTAGTGTTTTCCTGCTCTTCTGCTGTCTCTTCTGTGTTTGAGTTTTCAAACTGACCGTTCATTTCAGATACTGTTTCATGTTGGTTCTTCCAGTACCCCAGGATTACACTGAATGTGTTCAGCTGATCTGAAAGCATCTGTCTTATCTAAGCTATTTCCATACCTTTTTGTGGCTGTCTGAGTAAGGCTTGTGTCCAACTTGCATCTGACTTGTAGAATAAAAAGAGCTGAGTTAAAAAGAAAGGTCTTAAGCATTTCAGGTGGCTCCTCATTATCTGTGGACAGCTTCTTACCACTGAGGGGTGAAGCAGTACTTTTATTAATCTCCATTTTGTGGTTGTTTACACAGAGGCAGCTGCTGATGCAGTAGTTTATCAAGGCAAAAACTTGATTCAATTAAAGTCTCATTCGTCTATATCCTAAGGAGCTTTAAGAATATCCATCTTTATGCCTGATGTAAACTCATGGACACCAGCACCTCGTGCAGGAGTGTAGAATATACTGATTTTATTCCCACTGCCAGACAAGAGGTGTACTAAGGCCTTCAGAGGTACTGTGTCATCAATACCAGACTTAAAAATACTGAGTGCTCCAAGCCCCCCCAAACACAGATTGTTTTCCTTTGTTAGTGCAATACCTGCACAAATCTGGCATCTTGTGTCCTGTTCTCAACTATTTAAAACAAAGATTAATGCTTCCATAAATCTGCCTAGGGTTGTGCCCCAATATAAATGATGCCGTAGATTTACAAAATAGGCAACTATTTTCTACTTCTGTGGAGCAATGTCACCTTAGTGATCCAACATCAGAAGGTTGCCTGAAAAAACGATGCCCGTTGAAACGTTCCAAAGAGTGGGATAATGACTTGTGTTTATTTAATGGCTCTGTCAAAAGAAATTCTGCAAAAGCAACAAGAGTTCACTGGTTTTAGGAAGAATTGGCAGTGACTCTCATTTTTAGTTTGCCTTGTGCTTTCTTTTAGAAGAGATTCTTGTGACCTTTTCTGACAAGCTCTAACACTTCCATTGTTTGCTGCAGGCCTTTGAAATGTGGCAGAGATAGCCTTGGGCCCAGGGAGGTGCGTTTTGCTAGTTCAGTTCACATTTAACAAAGTTAAAAGCTTTGAAAATTGCTATTCCTCATCTGTGGTTTAAGTTGCTTAATTCTGGCAACCTGCCCAAAACCCTGAACGTTCCCATCGTGGCAGAGAGCCAGGGATTGTGAAGCAGCAGCATCCTGGTAGCTCCTCTGGGTTTCCAGCACAGATGACAGGAGAGCAGAGACTGGAGCCCACATGCCACCAGGACAACTGGAGGAAGGAAGGTGGACACAAGGAAACTGCCTGTGCTGTGAAAGCAGAAAAATGAGGCCCCATCCCTGTGTGTGCTCTGGTCGTACTGTTCTGTTGCAAACACGTGTAACCAGCAGAGACCCAGCTCTGTGTTCTCTTCTGCTTAATGGTTTGAATTATATACCTTTTCTTGGGGTTTTTAGTTGAAAACGTGTCATTCAAGACAAAGAGTATGTGACCTCAGGGAAGAGAAGCTGGGAGAGCCTCAGCCACTCCCTTTAGAAGAGTTGGATCTGAGGAGGAGCTCACTGTAACTTCTTTCCTGGCCATACTGACCAGCAGGTGAAATTACGTGCACATAAGCAATTCATTCTGTTGTCTCAGATTTGTTCTCTTTTACCAGCTCATTTACATAATCTTCTCTTTGCCATTAGCTAATAAACTTAGGGTTTCTCAGCTTGGTGAGGTAGCTGCCCTCACTCCTGTGTGGTGCTATTCTTCTCTGTGAAGAACATCCACGGGGGAGGTAGTTGTCTTAAAATAAATAGCCTGTCTTCCTCTTAATAGATTGCCATGAGCAGACAGACTTGTGTCCTGTTGCCCAAGAGAGAAAATTGTCTCTCAGTCCATGTGTTGTGGCTTTTGGTTCTGAAGGTGTAGAGTTTACTTCTGAATACTTGGGTTCTTTTATCCTTTTAATCCCCAACGATGAAAATCAAACCAAACCCCAAAAAGATTCTGCTAAGAAAATGTTACTTCGTTACTAGGCATAGTAAAAGGCAAAAGGAGGCTACCAAACAATGACAAAAATTACAAAATTAAGTGCTTAACAGTAGCCTTTGTTATTGCAGTCCCTCCCATCTTTGTGCAGTGGATGTCTGCGGGTTATATAGATGCGCACGTGTCAATTGTATGACCACATACCATAATTTTCTACCAGACCACTTCCTCAGTGCTCAGAGTAAAAGTAACCAGAGGCAGCTTTCCTTTCTTTTCCCAGGCATAGCTCAGAAAAGCTCTTTCCAGACTCGTGGCCATCAAAATATGCAACAGGCAACTGAAAACCCTTTAGCATGAAATAATTTGACCTATTTGACCAACAGTTAACTTGAGGTGTGTCCCAAGGATTTCACCTTCCCCTTCACCTTGCCAGGTTTAGGCATGAGAGCATCATGTCAGCTCAGGCAGATATCTGAATGTTAAGGTTGTGATTGAACATGGACTGCTTTGGTTGTGCCAAAATTAAACTTGTAAAAAGATAAGCTGTTAAAAGCTTATGCCTAAGGCTTTTAAGATAGAAGGTTGTATTTTGTTGCATATCCACATTAACTGTAGGCACAATCAGAAGAGTGAGGAAGGCAAAGTTTTAAGGTGCTAATGAAATCTGGAGGTTACCTAAATACTTGTTATTAATCATATACAGGGAATAAATTCAGTCAATCTGGAACTTCTGCCCAGAAACTGGGTTTTCATCTCTCCTTCATTTTTAGGGACAGTAGGAACTAGAGACATTTTGTGTAACCATACACCCTGCCATGCAAATAGCAAAAAGTTAAAGAATGGACTCCTAAACTGGTGAGTTTGTGTATCAGAGTAACAGAGTAGCAGGGCTCCTAACATTTCTTTCTAGAAAATGTTTATTTTCTGATATATGGATGGTCTTCCCTTACTAGAAGCAAAGAGCAATGCCACTTGTATTTTGTTGTGTCACTGAACATCATGATGTTGTGGTGACCTTCTGGGTAAAAAATAACTCACTAGCCTAAGTACATCTGCACACAGCTGGGTCATGGGGATGTTTTCCCATTTTTGGAGTAAAACAGTAGTTTTATTTTATCTTTGCACTCTTTCCCTATTGTATTTGATATTCCTGATACTAGGAAAAATCATCTTCTGACTTGGCCTAGACTGTTCCACAGCCCAGAATAAACAAAATTGAACACACGTTGGACATGGACAGACCTTGCCAAAGGCATGAGTTCTATTAAATGAGCTGTATTCTATTTCTAATACTCCCAGGTTCCTATGGATGGAGTTGTTTAAAAAATAAAATTCTTGAATATCATTTTGATGATACAAAATTATCTGTTTGACTGAAATGTATTTGGTGTCTTGTTTCTGTTGCACCTTTATACAGCTTTTCAGCTGAGTTTCCTAAACTTTTCCTACATCCAGCCACATGCTGCACATTTTTACTCACCTACTTGTGTATTGTTTTCATGTACCTTATCTTGCATTTTAATGGTTTCACAACTTTCAGTAAGCCTAAGACAGCATTGTGGTTTTGATAGGGGTAAGGAAAAATCCCTTTTATTTTGCTCAGTCAAATAAGTAAGAGAACAATATCTGTACTTAGTGCTTGAGGAAAAAACCTCGTTTGTTCATGGTTTGTAGGTCTTCCCTATTCTGACTTTCAGATCTATCTCATTATCAGCTTCCTCTCCTCCTGCAGCTACTTCCCAATCCTGGAGTGTTCTCTCAGCTTCTTTCCTCTTTGGGGAGTTGTGTTCATTAGTATAAAACTCAAACCACATAAATTTTCCACCTAGACCAACTACCTTTTTTCCCCTTACTCTTTCTCTTCCACCCATCAAAAAAAGCCTCTTGCTTTTTGAAACTCCTCTACCCCCCTGCAACCTGTCTGCAAGCTCTGGAGTTGCTCAGACTGAGCAAACCAACTATTTAAATATTTTCAAATGGAGGGAGGCTAATATTTAAAGCTTATTGTCCTGGTGGGATAATCTCCCAAGAGGAAAAACGCACACGGTATAAAACATTAACTGCAGGAACAGAGACTTCAGTGCTTTTGTTGAGTGAAATGAAGATATCCTGAAGCTGCTAAATCCATCCACGTGGTGCTTCGTTTAGATCTGAGCTAAGCTTGGGAGGGACCAACTCTGCAACATCTGCAGTTATTCCACAGCTGGATCAGAGTCAGGTGCATTGGATTCCGTGACCTGTTGATCAGTGAGCAGGTCCAGCAGTCTGGTGTGGGCATTTCATGCATTTTAGTGGCATTTCCAACCAAGACTGGCTTTTGGACTAAAAAGGCAAGTCATGACTGCCCTGTCGTTTAGAAGAACTGCGTAGTCAGTGCTTAAAAGAATGATGTAAGACAGAAAATTTATTAAATTTTAATTTAACCTGATTAGTTCCTGCCAGTCTTGTAGAGCAAATAGGCACCTGGTAGGAATTGTGTCTGTACCAAACCAGTGACTAATATGTATAATGTACAAGTAGCAAAAGAAAATGTTTTTCATAATTGCATTTACCAAAATCTCGCATGTTCTGGATAAAATACTTTTAGAAAATCGAACTTAAATGGAAAGACAAGCACGGAAAAATCCCCCAGCTTAAGTATAGATTTTCAAGGAATTGTAATGCAGCTTTTTAAAAATTGATGATGTTTAAATAGAGTGTGAAATTCTGCTGAATTTATTGTTTTAATAACTTTGAATTTCCTTCTGTAAAACCTGATTTTAAATTCAGTTACATCTTCAGTTTGTTAAATGAGTAATTAAGGCATTTGAATGATAATATTGCCTAAGGCAATTTCAAAGTTAACCAGAAAGCATTTAGATGGTGACTGGAACATTTAACGTTTTTGTAGAGAATTTCAGCAACAAGTATTAAGACTTTATAGTTAACATTTAGTATGTCTTGTAAGTAATGCTCTATGTGATGAAGAAGTAACTTGGTACTTTAAAAATTTGTTTAAATACCATCTTTCCACAGCTTGACATTTTAATTATTGTCTCTCAGTAGTGTTCTTTCCATAAATATAATTTAAAATAGCAAATATGTTTTAAGTAACGTAGTACCTTAAGTTTTAGGTCAGTGGTTAGATACTTGGTTTTGCTTCAAGTTGTAGAAAAATAGGAGAAAAACATGATGTTAGTTAATTCACTCTGAATCTGGAGTAACTGTCTGGCAGGTCCTATGCAGTATTTGTTTATCTGATTAGATCTTGTGCATGGTGAAGAAAGTTTATCACTGATTGCTGCGTTTCCTTCCCTATTTTGTATATCCCTGTTCAGTTGTTAATTCAGTGTATTTAGAGCTATTTGTCTTGTCATTAATGGATTTGTTCACGCAGATTCGAATCACTGACAGGATTAAAAAAAGTAAGCACTTTTAACAAGTTATTTTTTACATATGCTGTGGTATTAAAAAAATCTCAGCCAGGTATACATTTTCCACTTTGTAAGCGAATTAGCATGATGAGGAGGTAGTGTGTTTATAAAACAACGTTTGAGGGTTGATTGTGACAGGTAAATGAAAAATTACTCCCCTGCTTCTGCAATTTTTTCCCCCCAGAAGCAGTGAAAATCAATCCTTTGGTAGCAGCTAATTGCTGAGCACTGACAGCCTTCAGTCAAGGGGGGGCATCGTTGGTCTTTCACAAATAGACAATAACGAGTAAATCCCTCTGACCATAAATTGAAGTGGCTGCGATATAGTAAATTACCTGCTCTATTTATCTTAATTTGGGAACTCTCTGGCTCTCTAAGGTGCATCAACAGCTTGTTTGTTGTGTAGATGTGCTTTTAATTATACTGCATTGAAAAAAGAAGTGAGCTCAGTTCTTTCGCTGTAATTCAGATTTAAGAGTTGTGTCACTCACTTCTGTCTGGTTGATTAGATCTAAGAAGTTTTTAAAGGGACAGTATTTTTCCAGGGAAATAAGTGTGTGTGTGTCTATGAAACATCAGCTGCAATCAGTGAGTTCTCTGCTGAATTTGAGGAGCAGCGCGTGATCTCAGAAACACCAAATGTCTGAAATACTCTATTTTCATTCTTGGTTTATGCCCACGAAAATGTTACTAATGGGGTCAAAACAACCTTTTTGGAAATGGTCATTATTAGCTAACAATCCTTTTTAGAAACCACCCTCCAATGACAATTTAGGTCCGAAATTCGTTTTCCACATAGAAAAGCTAAAGCCTGGAAGAGGAAGCTCTTTGGGGATGGTTGGAAGTGGCTGTTTAGAAACACTGTGCCATAATTACCTTTGATCCACTCCCACTCCTGTCTTCATGAGAAGTGAAAGGGCTTGTGGGGATGCTTTTCCATGGCTGCATTTTGGGAAATGTTTTCAGGGCTGTCTGTCACGGGCTGTGTGGGACTGTGCTGTAAGTGTTTCAACTCTGTGTTCGCACTGGTACAATTCCTGGTTTCTTCTGCTCTGTAGATCTGAAATCTTGTATATCTGCATCCTTTGGAGACAAGTGCCCAAGGCAACAACTGTAGATAATAACTTGTGATTTGTGTCTTTTGCAAGTTACAGTCATTGTCAACTGACAGCTGTGAAGGACCTAAACTCACATCAAAGGATACAGATCATCTCGTCAGGTCAATTAATGTTAATTCTCATCTTCCATTAAATTCTTTTATCATCTTCTTTCTTTTTCTTTTCTCTTTTTTTTTTTCCAGCCAAGCCCAATCCCAAGTCCTGTTTTGGGGAGAAAGCCAAACGCAAGTCAGTCATTGCTCGTGTGGTGCAAAGAAGTTACCAAAAACTATAGGGGAGTGAAAATCACGAATTTTACCACGTCGTGGAGAAATGGTTTATCCTTTTGTGCAATATTACATCACTTTAGACCAGACCTAATGTAAGTTGTGTGCTCTTTGCCTGCATGAGCTAACTGTCATAGAAATACAGAGTTAAGTTTACATAAAAATCAAATCCCTGTTCATTGCAGATGTTGGACTATTTTCACCCTTTCTTTTCAAGCAGGGAACCTTTCTAAGAACCCAGGTTTATGTTTAAACTTTGTGACCTCTTTGCTTTCCCTTGTTGCATAAACAATTTTTTCTCCCCTCTCTGTGATTCGTTTTTCTTCTTCTTAATCTTATACAAAGAACTGACTTCAAGATGATTATGAGAATTGCACCAGTGTTGAAATGAGATGAGAGGAATAAGCTCTTTGTACACTGACAAGGAGGGATTACCTCCTGGTAAATTTGGTTGTCAAGGCCAGCCTCTAGTCCCTGCCTTAACTTCTTTTTTAGATGGAAAGCTTCAGGCAATGAAACATGTAATCGGTGTTTGTTTATTTATTTATTTATTCCTTTAATTTTCCACGCTATTAGTTTTGTTGATTGAATTGCTGTGAAATTGCTAGTTACTGTATGATATTATTGTACGTCACATTTTTTAGATTTAGTTTGTTTTAAAACTGCTGCTTTTATCAAATACTGTACATACCCACTGTGCCATTTTCCCCCTCAGTGACTACAAGTCCCTGAATCCTCAAGATATTAAAGAGAACAACAAAAAGGTAAGAACTGCCAGGGGAAAAAAAAAAAAAAAGACATAGCCTCAATTTTGACTTCACTGCAGGTTTTTATTAATTTTGGGAAAGCGTGGTTGTTTTGTAAGGTCATAACTGCAGCTCCCAGAAGGTGTTCGGCCTCCCGTGGTGAAACTCGAGTCAATAATGCATCCGATTTGGTCCTGGTTTTAACATTCACAACAAGTTCAAGGCTGGCATTAGAGTTTCAGATTTTTGTGGCCTACCTTAGCTGTGAAAGCAGAGCAAAGGCCTGGCCAGCCTTCTGTGAGCACTTCTGATTTTTCCAATCAGCCACATAATTAAAAGAATTAAAAACGTAGCTGCTTCTCTTGCTGTTGCTTTACCAGGACTCTGGGAATTGGGCACAGTTGATGTTGCTCTGATGGTGATTTTTATCTTTTTAAAGGTGAAATTTTACACCTGCTCTTACAGTGCACCAGCTGACTGAAGTGGTGTACACAGATGGGAAGTTTAGGATAAAAAGTGTACAGACAATACTTGGCAAATAAACTGAAATATCAGCAAAATGTGAAAAACTTTCTCTGGAAGAAACAGGAATTTGGTTTGGGAATCACCGGAAGACTTTTTATTTCTGGTCACTATTTTAGGTAGTTACAAGCTTCAGTTGGACCCTAGGGACATGTTTAGAAATCAAAATTTTCATGTGAGTCACTGATAATAAAATAGTTCCTGAAGATCATCTGAAAATTGTTCTGAAGCATTTGCCTTCTTAATGCTGGGGTTTTATTTTTATACTGCTTTAGAAAGCACTAAATTTAACTGGGATGAAGGTATAAAAATGTACTTTGAATAAATTAATCCGGTTCAATATTATAGAGCAAACATATCTACAATCTAATATTATTCAGTTATGTGGAATTTCTGAAAGCGTTTTATTAAAATTCATTTGTGTTTATATTTTAATGTGCCTGCACACTTATGTGTTAGCCAGAGAGTTACTTGTCTTTCATTTAGTACTGAAGTATTTTAAATAATGACATATCTCTGAGCTGCTGCTATCTAATGAGTCTTTTGGCTGTTGATATTTTTTTTTCTTTTAATAATACGAGGGCTTATGATGACCTAAGTGGATTATGTGTGACATCACATTATTTTCTGTGACCATATGTTTTTGTACTTCAAGTTTTATTCAGTGTCTGGGCTAATTAAGCTGGATTATAAAAAA
This sequence comes from Calyptomena viridis, assembly GCA_013390005.1. Classification (NCBI taxonomy): domain Eukaryota; kingdom Metazoa; phylum Chordata; class Aves; order Passeriformes; family Eurylaimidae; genus Calyptomena; species Calyptomena viridis. Next base: position 328,396 of record WEIV01026866.1, read on the forward strand.
AGAAAGAACAGATTATTAATTAAAAATGTTAGCAGTACCATCAGTCATCTTTCCTTTATGAAACTGTGATAGCAAACTGTGAACTTTTTTAGCAGGATATAGTTCCCAGAATTGAAGAAATAATGGTTGTTGTTATTGTGCAGTTTTTTTCTTTCATCACTTTGCCAGTCTTCTCCCAACAGCTACACTGAGGATCTCAGTTGCTTCCTGCAGATTTATTTCCTGCTCTCACACAGTTGTGCCAGATAACCCTGTGTGCCCTTGGTTGGAGTGAATGCAACACTGCCAACAATGGCTGCCTAGAAATTCCAGGCAGATATGTAACACATTTGACAATGATTCCTCCTAACCAATTAAAATAACATCTTTGGATGAATAGGATGATTTTCTTTGTCTGAAGCTGCTCTTTTTTTTTTTAAAAAAAATGTTTCTTTCCTCCATCTCCCTGTCTGGCAGGGAAACCATAGATTAAAGGTTAACCCATGAGAGTATATCTTTTAGAAGAGCATGACCTTGTTTGTATTTTAGTTAAAAAAAGAAGAAATCTCAGGAGACAACTATTTCAGTGCAAATACTGAGTATAATTACACAGGGAAAGGCATATCATCAGAGGTTCTTTATAACACACACCAACCATTTGCCAGTTTCGTGCTGCCACTGATGCTGAATAAAAAAGGGTATTTACCTGTGACATCTGATCTTGGCCAATATGTCAGTGTGTTACGGAGTTGGGAAATGATTGGAATATTGCCTGTGGTGCTTGTGCTGATGGATCCCAATTGATGTCTGTCAATCAGCTTGGCAGTAAATTAAAAAAAAGAGAAAACTTTGTTGGGAGATGGGTAAATAGGCTTAGTGTCCTGAATATACATGCCTAAAAATATCCCACACTACTTCATTAGCCGAGGTCTGAATTGCAAGATTTTTTTGGTGCACATTGCAAATTCAAATTTCTGGCAGGAAAAAACCAGAAACCAGGATTATCTTTGAGGAAATTAGAAGCATTACAGGGATGCTTTCCCAGCTGGTTCAGAGAGTTGTGCTTCTACATCAATCTCAGATATAGCTTACTATCTATATAGCCTTCTCAATAACAGTAACTAGCTAATTTGATTTAATATGTCTATTTGGTTATTGTTATTACTAAATAATAATTAAATTTAAATGAAAACATTATTAAAATTACAGCATACTGTCATGTACTTATCTGGAATAGAATTTTTTCATATTGCTAATAACACATCCTGCTCTTTAAATATATAAACTACTAAACTACACTTGACTTGATCTTTGAGGGAATGAAGGAATGAAAAGTAGAAGGGCACAACAGTGTGCTTCTAATAATGAATTTCTGGTTTTAATTGTTGTTTAGAGAAGCTTGTTTCATTTGAGAGACTATTGTGTGAAAGTAGTAATGTATCTTCTGGATATTCGATTGGCACTTTCAATTTTTGTGATGCTTTTTTCTTTTATTCCCCCTGGTTTTTGGCCATTTCTAATAAATTCCTCAACATATTTGAACTTGAGCAGTGGTCTTCATAAAGTATTCCATTTTTAAAAGGACTTCTTTTAAATTATGCATTTAAACAGAAGAATTCAGAATTACAGGGATAGTAAAAGGGAAAAAATTCCTTACCTTTAATCTGGAGTCATGAGTTCATAATATGTGTTCACATTCACTTCTGCAATTTGATTCCACCAAATCATAAGCACATACCTAATTCTGTGTGTATGAGGTGCTTGTTGGCTTCAGTGGGGTCATGTAGGAACAGAGTTAACATGCAGATAAATAAAAAAAAACATTTGCAAAATCAAGGCTGAGTTATGCCTCTGTTTAACAAAAATAATTTGACTTGGAAAATTTGCTCTGTTAATACCATGTTACAAACTAGTTAGAAACGTGAGGCATTTATAAATATGATGGAATATCAAGAAGCTCCAGGTTTTCTAGTAGTCAAGGAGAACCCATCCCACACTGCTGTATGGACAGAATACACAATTCTTATTTCTAGAGTTCATGTCTGTAAAACAGTGGCATGCCAATCTACAGATCTAGTGTACTTTAAAGGGAGAGAAGCAAAAATCTGTGTCATCCAGAACGAGAGGGGATAGGAAATAAGTATGTGGCATCGGAGGGAAATAGCTGTATTTAATCCCAAGCACCACTGGAAGAACTGAGCAGCCAGCAAAAAGTGATTGCAGCTGTGTTGGGAATATCCATCTTTCCAAATTCACTCCTGCTGTAGTGTTACTTCTAAGCAAGTACCTTTCCTGACAACCCTGAAACACTGTCCCCACCTTCTTTTTATAGACTGGGAGATATTCGTAGGATTTTGTTTTATTAGCATATCAATAAGAAATTCAGAGTACAATAAGAGTTCAGATCAAGTCATGTCTATGGGCTTTGGCTGCCCTGGACTGCTGTGCCTGTCCTTAGCTCCTTTTATCCTTCAGGTGGGAACTCCCACTACCTGCAGTGTGGGGTAACAAGTTATTTATGCCCTGAATCAGCACTGACCCACTTAAGCCATTGACAAATGGTGCTGTTACTTTAGTCCACCAACAGCACAGCTGGATTACTATGATTTAGTGCCCAGCCAGTTTTCTCCTGTCATATGAGCATTCATCACTCTTGGTGCCTGCCATGGCTTAGGCTGCCCACCCAAATTGCTGCACCACTGCCCCTTCACTTCCCCTTCTCTGTGCTCCTCATGTATACTCAGTTCCACCTGGCTTGTCTCCCTCTCCTCCATATCCAGCGTGATCCTGCTCCCCCAGCTGTTCCCAAGACCAGGTAAATGCCAGCTGTCCCTCTTCTACCATCCCACTTCTTTCCATTCCTTCCTACCTATCAGTTTGCTGCTGTTCTGCTACATCTGGAGTTTTGTGTCAGCAAATCCATCAGTCGTGTTTGCCACTGCTACTCATATATCTAAGTACAACTCTGTGTTTATAAATGGCATAACAATCTCTCATTATAAATCTTCCCAAGAAATGATACCACACTGAAGACCAGCAACGATTTTAGACCAGATCATTTTGCATGAGAAGAGCCAGAAGAGCTTAAAAATAAATTATTCTGACCGTTTCTATGTCTAGATTCACAATTCTGTGAATCATTTGTTATAGTGATATAAAAAATTACTTCACCTAAAATGCTTTAGCAAGTTATACCTGAGCATGAGGGGAAGCATACAGAATTTCAGGAAGATAAATTCCAACTTTTTGGAAGCAGAATTTGAAAAGTGGCTGAAAGAAACTGACCCTTGTGGAGGGAATGACATCACAAAGGGAAGGAGAGAGCCTTCTATCTCACCATTGAACATTTACTATTATGAAAACCAAGAGGATAAAAAAAATCATAACTGAGTTATCTTTTAGGCTTTTTTTAATATCCTTCTAAAACTAAAGAAATTTGGAAAAAAGTGTAAAACTGGGGTTGAGCTGAAGCCAGTAGTGTGTGTTATCGTTTCATTGGGAAAGGGCAGTTTTCTCATCCATGTCTTAAATTTAGCAAATGTTTTTGTTCAAAATAGTGCAGGAACAACTGTGAACATTGTGAGCCCCTTCAGAAAATGGTGAAAAGGAGCTGCAGGATTCCTGGGGGAGGAGAAGCCCACATGCTTTCACTGAGTGCACCTACACCAACAGGAGGCCTTTTAAAGGCTTCCTTGAAACACAATATTGTCTTCCAAGGTTAATCCAGGATAGTAATAATTAATTGTAAATTGAGAAACGGCTTTAATTCTTCAAAACTAGAAAAACCTGATGCACCAAGCCCACTCACTTAAAGGGCCAGCAGTAAGAAGGCAGTGTGGCCTCACAAAGTGAGAGGCTTGCAACTGTTTAGCTTTTAGAAATGAAAGTGAAATGGGAACGGTTTTCTATCTCTCTTTCTTACAAAGTTAGCATCAACAAATGTTTTTAAAATGCATTTGTTTGATGGATTGATGTGATTTATGGCTGGTGTCAGGTAATCTGTGGTAGTGTTCTTTTTGGCTATCTGGACATAGTTTTTCATCAAGAGAAATCACTGCAATTACATGACCAGTAGAAGGCAGAAGGTTGATTATCAGTGATAAAGCTCAAGATAGATTAGTGTTGTGTTTCTTATATCTTTGTTCCTTATCTTAAAAAGCCAACCTGAGTGGCTTTTTTTTGTGGTCTAACTTTTTTTTTTTTTTGGTTTGCTTGTTTCCTGCTGCTTGAGTGAGAACCATTTAAGATATTGGTAGGTTTTCTTAGTGCAAAAAGGAAGGCTTTTAAGTTGCAGTTTCATTAACAGTTATTTACTCATTGAAGTGTCATTAATTTTGAGTAACCAAAGATTTTAGTATTGTATAGCTTTGAAATATGTTAAAGATATTTAAAACATTGCCATTTGAATGTCTTTGCTGGTTGTATTCTCTCCGTTTGCTTTGCTACGAAGATACTCTGGGAAATATATAGAAGCCATCAGGAAAAATCAATGAATTGGATGTTGGGTGGTGCAACAAAAAAATAGTAACAACTAAAGAAGCTCAAAGAATATGTGACAGAGTTCAAACCATGTTCTTCCTGTAATACTAGATGTGTTTTAGGCTTGCTTATTTTGACTGGAACTTCCACGAGCGTTCTTGAAATGTTAAGATGTGTAAGAAACTGCCACGTTGTAATCTTTATTCTGTCTTTTTAAAGGCATACGATGGGTTTGCCAGTTTAGGAATATCACGGTTGCTGGAACCTTCCGACATGGTTTTATTAGCGATACCCGACAAGCTGACTGTGATGACCTATCTCTATCAAATCAGGGCACATTTCTCTGGCCAGGAATTAAACGTGGTTCAAATAGAGGAGAACAGCAGTAAAAGCACATATAAAGTGGGTAACTATGAAACGGACACAAACAGTTCTGTTGACCAGGAAAAATTCTACGCAGAGCTCAACGAGCTGAACCGGGAGCCTGAGCTGCACCCTCCAGACACTGCTTTGGCAGACTTTGCTTCTCAGGATGACTCTGTGTTTGTAAATGATAGCGGTGTTGGAGAATCTGAGAGCGAGCATCAGACTCCTGATGACCATTTAAGCCCAAGCACAGCTTCCCCTTCTTCTCGCAGGACTCGCAGTGACACAGATCCCCAGAAATCCCAGCAGAGCTCTGGCAGGACTTCTGCATCTGAAGAAATTGGGAAGTGTAGCAGTACAGACACAACACAAGTGCAGCCTCCGTTGGGAAGGAAGAAATTGCTGATAAGTGACACTTTAGACTTGAGTGACTTAGCGCATGTCAGCGATCAAAAAGAGGATATGTCTCCCACAGTCTCTTGTGAAGATAACAACAAGAAGAGACACCAGAGCTTAGACAGTACCCCTGGTTTCTCAGAGCAAGAAAAGCTGGGAAGTATAGAATCCACAGAGAGAACAAGAGCAGATCCCAGTTCACCTGTCACAAAACCGAGTTTATCTCCTACTTCTAAGCCTGGGTACTCCTATAATATGGATACAGATCTTGCAAAGAAACCACACGCTTCTCCGAGGCAAACAGAGTCTGATTCTGACAGTGATGCCAGAGCAGCTTTGAATCATGCAGATCAAACTGCAAAAATGGCCCAGGTAAGAAATTGATTCCTATGAGTTAGGACAGAGATGCCGTTCAAGTTCTTTCTCTGTGCTTGTCATTTACGCCATGTCTTCAGTATAAAGAGGTGAGGAGTGTTATTTTTATTGTTGGGCAACAAACATTTTGCCTAAGAGGTAGGTGGTGCTGAAAAACAGTCATTACATGAAAAACTAATTTATAGAAGTTGTCCCACTGTTAATCTTTCCAATCTCCAATGAAAGGAAGTTCTCAACTGTCTCAAAGATGGCTCCAAAACTTTTGCTGATTGTGGCAACATGTTTCTTCTGAGTGTTGCATCCTGAAGCAAAAACTGGAAAAAGACATCAATTCATTAAAAAATGTAAAGCTTTGAGTTCCTTAAAATTTGCCAAAGATATTTCAAAATCTTGTTTGAGAAACCACAGAGCCTTGTGAACATAACTGTGATGGTGAGGTAGAAACTGCAGACCATTAAATTATGCTGTCCATTGAGTGACCTAAAGCACATTACTTTACCACATTATCTTTTTCTTTTCTAAAAAGATTTTAGCATAAGCCCACCTGCCTTGCAGATTTATTGTGAGGATGAAAGTTGAATATTATATATATATGCTGACTATTATCAATAAATCGTATCACAAAAATATGTAGAACATGTTATTAATTCTGTTTACAAAAATGACAAAACCCCTGGGAAGAGCTTTCTTGAGTTTTGGCCTTTTTTTACTTTATACCATCAGCTCTGGTAAGAAAAGAATATAGCCAGTCTTTTGGTAGTGTGGATTGCTTCAAATATTTTTATGTGGGATTTTTTTATGAGTAAACACCATAAAGATTCATTTTATTGCAAGAGAAGCAGTCCACAGATGGGTGATAATGGCCAAATATTAGTTGCATAGCCAGCTAATTTCTTTCCTTTAATCAGTGAAGTATTGTGAAGTTTCTCTTCATCATCATCATCTTTATGTAGTGGATGAGAAAGGAACAGCTTGGCCCTTATAAAATAAAAAAGCAAGAGGAGACAGGAGTTATCCTCTCTGGAGATTTTCATGGCCAAGGGTGTAACAGACCAAGAAAATACAAGAGTTGACTTTAAAGACAATTCTGTTAATCGTTGGTGCATTTGCACGTGGTAATAAAATCCCAGGTGTGAGGTTCACTCTGAACCTTGAACACTCAGTTGTTGGTTGGAGTCAACTGTCTACATTCCATGTGGTTGTTGCAGGAGTAAAACGGGCAACACCTCTCCCAGCTCTGGCTCCTGTAAAGGCCTGGAGATGCGTTTTCACAGTTGCCCTTGACTGAGAAGTCAGCCCTTGGGAGTCTGTGCCCAGGAGCTGCTCATGGTCTCATGTTGCAGAACCCCCTTTTGTTGTTTCTGCTCCTGATACAGTCCTGTGCATGACGAAGGGACATTCTTGTGGATATTCATAAAATAAGTAGAAGCAGATATCTTTGCAGGTTTTTTTGCCTTGTGCCCAGCCTCTCTGTGTTCAGTTTGTCATAAATGAGTGATACCCATATAAGTAGCCAACAAAGCATTATATTTGCATACATATTAAAGTAAATAAGTAAACACATAGCATGTTTGACATAGTTTCTATGAAGCCAATTGGGTTTTTTCCACAGTTGCAGTTTAAAGGTGTTAAATATTGACAGAAATTAAGTTTTAAGAGGAAGGGAGAGAACTCCTATTTACATTATAAAGTCCTATGACTCTTTTTTTTTTTTTCACATTTTGATAATCTTTACTTTTCATTTCTGTAGAATGCTCTGTCACCTCATGAAGATGTAATACATGTGACTCCTGACCTTTATTATATAGGAAGGCCACTGGCTATTAACTACTGTATAAACATTCAGTACCCTGAGGCTGCCTTGCTGTTAATTATATTTCTTTATTTTTAAGCAACGTATGTTGTCAAGACAGGAAGAACTTAAAGAACGAGCAAGAGTTCTGCTTGAGCAAGCAAGAAGAGATGCAGCATTAAAGGCAGGGAATAAGCAACTAATCAATACTCTCATCCCAGCCCGCAATAAGCAGCTGAATGATGTAAGAAATCCTGGCCAGTCGTGCAGTTTATACAGAGTTAAAATTCATTGTGTGTGCTTTTGGGGGGAGCATGTCCTTGCCTAGTATTTCTTCTCCACGTTCAATGTGTTGTGTGTGCTTCCTTCCCTTTTAAAGCCTGTTTCTCGTGGTGTTTTGGCCAAGAGAAAGGTTCCTCTGACTTCCCTGGGAGCAGAAGTCTGGGAGCACCTTCTTTGGTTGGCACTGCAGTTTCTAGCGGGATGAAAACCAAAAGTTACTTGTTAAATGATAGCGAAGCAATTTGTGCTGGTTTTGATTACTTCTTTTCAATTAATGTAAGTGGTTTCCCTGAGCCTCTGATGGCAGCTCCTTCCTGCTTTGTAAGTGTTGTTGCAGTGAATGAAGATGCTTGTGTCAGTCTTGTAGTTGATGGAACAATTCCTTTTTATTCCCAAAGTTGATTATGCTGGTGAGATGGGAAAGTGGAGCTGGGGAATGAGCTCCAGTGTTGAAGCAGCTCTGGTTGCATCTCCAGCAGCCTCCATGGTGACCTGGAAGGGTCCCTACTCTCTGGAGATGAAAGCTAATTAATTTTTATGCAAACCTTTGCAGTGCAGGTTTTATGATCCTAACTGTTGTTCATTAGAGACTGTACTGGCAACTGAGAATGTAAATGTCACTGAAAAATAGTGAGAGGGAAAGGCTTGAATCTTTACAGATTCCCATCTTTCAGAGCCCAGTCCTGAGGTGCAGATTCTGCTCTTTACATAAATGGGATTGTACAATCAAAAAAATGAAGACAGTGATTTACATGTCTCATTTTATTTTCTTAACTCTCTTGGATCCATGCTGGACTTTGGGGTTTTTTTCCTAGAAATTCCTCTCTCCAGACTGACACTTCATTTTACTTTGAAATATATGCAGACAAGTGTTGTTCGTATAATGATATATAAACAATTTTTTTCTGATTTAGTATTGTTTTTCCTAGATAAACGTGTTTTAGTATAAATTTCACTTTGAATTTTTTTTTTAATTAGCTTTTCATAAAGAAAATGGTGTTAGAGGAGAGTTACTATAGGAAGCTACTCGGGCAGAAACAACTGTTATTTAAGTTGACTAACATTTTTTTACAAGCTCCTATTTTCAAAGGTTTTACAACTTGGCTAGTATTTCATTGTTTCAGTGGAAATTTTCCCCATCAGCTCCTCTGCCTCAGGGTAATATTTTTTTTTCTTAAAACAAAACCTGTTCTTCTATTTCTCTGTATTAGGTTGGATAAAGCATTGTTTTATCCATGTTAAAAATTGATAAAATTTGGGAAGAAGCTTCCATCCCCTTGAAAAATCTATTTAAAATTGTCAAAATTCTGCTAATAGCACGATCTTGTCAGAATGCCTTGTAGTCCAGAAAAGCCCCTAAGTGTCAGTAAAAATTGTCTGTAAAAACAGCCCAGCAAGAGCATCTTTTACCATTGCTCTCCTTAGGATGCAGGCCCATCCTGATGCAAGTTGTAGTACTGGAAAGCAAAAACTTTCTCTTTTAGATTCCGAACTCCTGCTAATGAAATCCCAACAGGAGTAAAAGGAGCTGCCCCACTGCCCTACAGAGGAGAGATGCCCTGAGAAGGTGGAAGGAGGTAGATGGCAATGTGGAGTTAGACAAGAATGAGGGCTGTGTCTAGGCCGTGAAAACCAGCTGAAGGAAAGGAGATGGAGACAGGGATTTCAGGGTGAGAGTCAGGATTGTGTAGTTCAGGCAGCCAGATTTCCCATGGGACCTTCTTTCATTTGTTGCAGAAGCTGAAAAATTAATTAGAAGCCTGTAGGAAAGGGAAGGGCAGTGTTTTAGGGCAGCTCAGCAGGGCCAGGGTTTCTTGCTGCCTCCATCAGAAGCTCAAGGAAAACTGTGCTGGCACAAATGGTCCTGGCCCATGTGGAATCCTGGGCACCTGAGCAAACTGTAATGGATAATTCTGTGTTCAGAGAAAAATTTCAATGGATTTTATAGAAGGTATGGGGCAGACAGAACCATGAGGGTGAAGTGAGTGAACAGCTGTTTGTTCACTGAACACTGTCAGCCATGGCCACTGAAAGAGACAAATGTCCTGTAGGCCAAAAAAGTATGGATTATGCAATTAATGGGTTAATTAATGCAGTGATAACCAATGCAAGGTTGTACAGCTACTGTAATTTCAACATTTTCTAACTTCTGAGTGCTTGACTTACCAAGCTGAGTGTTCTCCTGATGCCTTTCAGTAGGAGACATGAATTGTGAAAGGGGAGTGTCTTTAATGGAGGATGGTACAGTATTCATATTTCATATATAAAGTTGATATATAATAGTACATGTTATATAAAGTCATATATAACATATAAATGTGGTATACATGGTATATACATGTGTGTGTTCTGAATGGTGATGCATGTGTGAGATAAAATATATTGATTTCTGGTTTTCTTTAACATATTTGAGCTTCATTGAGATGAGACCTTTCCATTTGGTGTAGTTGTGGCAGTTTGCTGCAGATCATTGCTCATTTGATTGTTACCATATAGTACAGACTTATTTCTATTCGTGGTTTTTTGGTCATTAAGGTTCATAGTAAGAACTTTGACTCCAAGCAGTGTTGAATGTGTCAGTGTGCAGTTATGTGTAGTAGTGTGTTATCCACATGAGAGTTATGATAATGAGAATCAGCATTTAATAATGGAAATTGGACTAGGCTCATTTTCGGGGCGGATTGAGATTCAAAAGAAAGTGGTTTAAAACAGGAAGATCTAATTTTAAATAAGAAAGCTTTGAGAGATAGTCCAGGGGCAATACTTTTGAAAGTAAGTCTTGAAGTTTGCAATTGCACCTCTTTTGATAACTTCACAGAAAAAGCTTTAAGCATCCTGGTCTTTCAGAGTGTGCCCTGAACATCAGTCACCCCAGCTAAGCCAAGCCTGCAGTCTCATTAGTTACTGTTGGAAAACTCTTGTCTCACAGGCTTTGCTCCTACAACGTCACATTTGTCACGTGAGAACCATGAATTGGTGTTTTCTCAGTAACCAGGTGAGGACAGTGTACAGTGAGGGACTTTTCAGTAGTCATGTACTCTGAGCTTGCTGTTCTTTCTTGTTCTGTTTTTTTTTTTAATCTCTGTTGTCTCTTCTTTGACCACTGATTGCCCTCTCAGGAAGCACTGACTGTTTTTCTGTGGCACATCCATTCTCTTGGCCATTTACCCTTCTTTTCTTGAGTGTTCTTTCTGGCTTCCATCTTCTTACCTTTAGAGATGTTAGAACCATGTCAGTATTATCACTGGGTTTACTTTTTTTGTCATTTTTAACTCAGAAATCGACGAAGTTCTGGGAACAAAATATTAAGGCACTGAATTTGTTTTTCAATCCCCTTTCCCTGTGAATCACATTTCACATTGCATCTCAAGCTGTTTCACTCTTCCCTTCTTTGGATTGTCTTCTTGTTCCATGTCTGCCTCAGCCCCTCTTTCAGCTGGCCACGTCAGCTCCCTGTCTTCTCCCTTTTAACCCTTCTTTCTTAATACCCTCCGTCTTTACTCTTTCTTCCCTTAGACATCTTCCCTATGTGCCTTCTGCCCTGTTGTCTTCTCTTCCTGTCCAACCCACTTGATTTAGTGCTGTCCTTCTCTGTTTGCTTCCTCTGTTGGTGTTATTAGCCCCACTTCTCCCATTTCTTCCCTGCTTGCAGCACAGCAGAAGTTTTTGTCGCTGTTATGTCGTGCTTATTTGATCCTTGTCAGAAGCCTTCAGTGTGCAGGCTGTATTCCTGCCAGCCTGTGAGTGGAGGTATGTAGGCAGATATTTGAAGTCTGAGAAGAGACCTCATCCATCAGAGCTTCCTTGAAATCATGCTTATGGTTTGGGAGGATCATAGCTGTGTCATTAAAATGGATGCAGCCCTTTGGAGACTGGAAGAATTAGCTTAAGAGCTTTGTGCCCAGAGTTCCTGATCCCCTCGTGGATCCCTTTCTCTATGGTAGATTTATAAACAGCTCAGCCTTTCTGCTTGTTTTCTTGATGTGTGTGTGCATGTGGTGACTCTTTTACGAGATGCTTCTGTCATGTGCAATCTGGTACAGCAGCTGTAATCACTCAGCTTTTAACCAGGAGAGCCTTTTTATTAGCTTACTCATTTTTATTTAACTTGCCTTTTCTCATGGTGAATGTCACAGGGCTAGAAAGGACCTATCTGCTCCCAGCAGATGCTGTGAAATATCAGCCTGTAGTGCTGGTTGTTAGCGGTGGCAGCTTGGCTGCAGTGGGATGTTGGAAAGGTGAGGAGGCTGGAGCTGGTCTGTGCAACCTAACCAGCAAAGGGGCAGGTTAGAGAAACCCTGAGTGGGAAATCTTCACAAGTCACAGGCCTAAAACAGGGAATTCCTTTCCAACAGGGAATCCTCATCTGCAGAACATGGAGTGGAATCCATAATTCCTGAATCTCGGCGTAACTCTGCTGTCACAGCAAATGTCTGCAAAGGCCATTGGCAAAATGTTTGTCTTCTTTTTCTTTAGTGACTGGTCCACATAAAGAATGGAAATTTACTGCAGCTGCCATTTACTCTGTAAACTCAAATGGCTATAGTTATGGAGTCAGCATGATTACAGAGAATGGAATTAGGAGTTAAGAAATGCACAGGCAACTTTAATTAACCTCCTTTGTGTATATGCATTATGATGTAGTCTTTAATTATGTGATCACATACTATTTTCCCCAAAGCAATTGTGTCTCATTTACCTCAGAGGATAGAGGTGATGTAGAAGGCTGTTTGTCCAGGGGACCTCTCTACTTTTGATTGCAGAAATTGGAAGGTGTACAACAAACTAAGCAGGGAATTGCAAGGAGCAAAAAGATGAGGTCATGGTTAAGGTGCTTGAAAGAATTAAATGTACTGCTGCGTTTGTCTGAGTTCCTAATCAGGGCTGCTAAATTTTTTGAACCAAAATTCCTCCAAGTGGTCACTGTTTGTGTATCCTTCCTTTCTGGGCAAAAGTTTGATTTGCAGATATATTGAGCATCCAGGTCTGTCATCCATCACTTGGAGCTCTCCATCTCAGTTCTTGTCCAAAAAACAGGGTAGTAACCCTTCCATGGCATGTTGGGAGAAGGGAATGGGATTACTGCTTTTGGAGCCCTTAAATACCATGGTGGTGGGTACTGTAGAAAAAAATCCAAAGAGAAATTAATAATTCTGTCTTTTAATATTGTGGCATAAAGAATGATGCTGCATATTGATGGACCTACATATTGATCAGTGAAAATAAACCAAAGTATTGAACATCTCTGGGTAGAGCTCAGATCTGGGCTGGAGACCAGGAGAAAGTGAAAGTAAAAGGTGGTGCCACGACAAGGCTGTTTTAGAGGATACAGAGCAGGATGAAAATTAAGATTGTGCCCACTGGTTTTATTCCTGGCATCTCCTAAATCCCGTGTAAAATTCTTTTGACTTGTTTTTGTAAGATAGACAGCTTTAGCAGGGAATGCTGTATCACATGGAATTCATGAAAAATTGTGCTCATCTGGCAAAGGATGTGTTTTTCTCCCTAAGAGATAATTTCTGAAGTTATTTGGGTTTTGCATGAGCTAAGGATTCCTCCTAGGTGAATTTAGGTGCAGGACTGGGCCACTCCTGTGGATTTGGTCAAAAATTTTGCATATTTAGGGTCTGGCATGGATTCTGGGATGCAGGAGTTCAATAGCACGATACCTGGAAGGAATCACTCTGTCTTTTGCCTTTTGTGAAATAGGAAAATGATAATTCTTTCTTCACAGCAGCATTTGAGGGGAACCACTAAAAGTTGTGAGGGACACCATTTGGACCATAAGTTTTTAAAACCAGATTGATATAAACTGAAGGTGGAGTCATCCTGATGCTGCTGCTGTGTTTAAATGCAACTGTTGCTTAACCTGCTTTCTGTGATTTTTGTGAGAAAGATTTGGGTTTACTTATCTCTGCTACCATTTATTTATATTTATTCAAGTTGGATGACAGCAATAGCTGCCTCAATATATATATATTTTTTTTAAGGGTTGAAAGACCAGAAGGGACTATATTGAGCTTTTTTAGTAGAATTTGCAGATACAGAGTGCTTCACTGAAAAGCTCCAAACATGCAAACTCTGTCTGTGTACAGAGGGCAGAAGAACAGGCTGTGCCATGAGATTGTTTCTGGTTGCTCAGAATATTGCTTTTTATTACTCCCTTGCTCAAAGGACTTGTTGCAGCTGTATCTAATTCATATTTAATAAGTTCTTTCTACTTCAGGTGTCAATCTGTTGTGCCCATTGCTTTTCATTTTCATAAATATTTGAGTGCAAAATTACAACTTTTTTTTGCATGCACTGGACCAGTGGAAATGGAAGTTCTTTTTAGAAAGGGTTCAGAAAGTGATAGGATCTGAAAAGAGATGGGTCTCTATGCTCTTACTTTAATTTTGTTTGCATATATTTGCACAAATATGGGATATGCCAGCTGCAATAAAATAAACATTAAGCATTATTTTAAATTCTCAGAAAAAAAGGATTTAATAAATGATCCCATTTATTGATCATGTCCTTCAATAATCTGCTGCCCCTCTAAACTAATAATCTTCAAACTCTCCAGCTCCAATAAGTGACTAAAAAGTAAACTCTAGCAAACATGAACAGAAGTGGTACAGAAAGCAAATTCACACTAGATAACAAATACAGAATATTTTAATTTGATTGAAAGATGGTTTAAACTCAAAGTAGCAATTTAAGTATTCTTTCCTCCGATTATTTTAACAGTTTCTTGAAAATGAGTGCAAAATAGCTTCATTCAGTTTTTTTTTTTGATATGTGAAATCAGAATCCTGACTTTTGTAGTGTTAGGAAAGGCGTCAAGCTCATCGGTGGATTTTTATAGTCTCCTCAGTTGGAAAATAAATGTCTGCAATTGAGGTGGTAACATTAATTCATTTAGGGAAGCACACCCAAGTTATTCCTATCTTGGTTTTCTTTTTTTTTAAAAAAAAAAAGATAAAAAAATCTGATCTTTATTAATTAAACATATAACATGAATTTATTGAAATGTAGAACTTTGCAGATGGCAACCTTGGTCTTTTAATATTAATTGGAAAATATTGATTGGAAAAAGACTAGTCTGTCATGCTGATAATTGCAACCAGATTTAGATATGATCACTAGATCTTCCTGAGATTACAAAGAAGCAGTTACCATCTAATTGGCAAAAAGATTGAACATTATTTTGGTAATCCCTGAGCTTTGGTAACTTATTCCCTGTTGTTCATTTATATGTCTTGTCTGTATGCCACTATAAAGTGGTTACATATGGTGTAAGCTGATAAGACTATGCTGTAGAGTATTTACATTTCATGAGCTTTCCAAGTTTTATAGCTGTTTTAACAATATACTTTTCTTTAAATGAAGGTTAGACCTGCTGACTGAACACTTCAAACCCACAACTGGCTTGATATTTACTTCTTTATAACAACAAGCTAAGGTTGAGATAGCCTGATCTCATTTCCTTGATGGCAAGAACAAGCAACTTGTTTTATTTAACGTTACTCAATACATGAAAAATAAAAATAATCTGTAACTTTCCAAGGAGGTTCTGCATCTTCTGACTTCATATTTGATCTGATTAAGCACTTTCTTACTATGAAGTTGTGATATTTCACTGTACAAAAATATTGCTGTAGATAAGTCCCTGGCATAGCTGGGAAAATAAATCAATTAGTGCAAGTAAACTAATTTTGAAGGAGAATTAGTATGCACTGTCAGTTTTATACCAGGAGGGATTTCCTGAATAAAGCATAACCTTTGATAATGCAAGACAAACGTTAGCAGTTGGAGTTTTAGATACAAATGCCTGAGTTTCTCAGCTGAATTTTATTGCTACCATTTCCATAAGCTCTATCTATTTACACCACTTAAGTGTGTGGCCTAAACATGGCAATACACAGTTATTTGCCGTGTGGCTGTAAATTCAAGGTGCTGCACAGCCTGCAGCCACACCAGTGACTTCCACGCCGACAGAAAACAGGCTGTCAGTTTATTACCGGAATTTCACAACCATCTGAACAAAACCAGTTCAAAAATGTTATCGTCTTCTACCCATTTATAAATTTCAGCAAAAGAGAAAAAAAAAGTCTCTGTTTCAGAGCTGTCCCTTTGTGCACAAAGCGAGACCCACGTTTCCCAGCCTCTGGAATGCTCTTTTTCTCTCCCTGCTAATAGCTGTGGACGTTTTCCGTGTGGATGTTCAGTACATGCTGTTGTGAATCCCAGGATGATATCGCCATTACTTAGAGCTGTATTTTGCATTGCCTATTCTGTTATTGCTCAGCATGCACAAGGGTAGAGTTAAAATCTTTATTCATTTCATTTAAAAATGTTTCTTTTGTTCTCCTTATCGTGTTCTGGCTTTCCCAAGGATATATGCCTTGAACGAAAAGTCACATGTGCATTACTAATTGTGTGCCATTGTATTTACAGTTCCTAGTGGTGGCACTGTGAAGCTACTAATTCTTTTGCTTCACTTGATGTAAAATAATCTGAGTGTCTTTGATAGCAGCGAAACAGTATTAATTGTTTTGTACATTTCTTGGTCACTCTTCTTAGGTGGTCTTCATAATCTATTAGAACTTTCAGCCAGATTTTTGTAATGTCATGCCTCCAGCAGTGATTAAATTGGTAATTAATGAACAGTCCTTGGCAACATAAACCACATCCCGTTAATTTTCCCTTTTGAGTTTTTCGAAGTTGTCGTCTCTGTCAGAAAGCATTGCGCCACCTTGCTACGGCCCCTTGGCATGGAACCACAGCGGCGGGATTTTTTGCAGCCATTAGCAGATCAGAGCAGTAATTTCACAGTATTTTGGTCAGGGTAATTATAGTACCAAGTACCGAGTAGAGTTGGGAATTCACACAAGAAGTCCAGAAATACCAGGTGAGCTTCCTTGTGTTCACTGGGACGTTATGATTAGTTTAATTGGGCTTTGTTTGATTTCAGCCGCGGAGACTCTTTGTGCCACGGCACTGCAGCCACTTTCCACTTTAGTGTTTCTGACCTGCATTGACAGGAACTGGTGCAAAAACGAACTCTTTGAAGTGGGGCTCTTTGGAGAGGGTAACTAAAAAAGGGGAAGAGTGATGTGTAAGTACTGTACTGTAGCAAAGCTCAACACCAGCCCAAACACTCTGCGTTTTGTGGGTGATGTGATTCGAGTTCTTTCATATTTTCAGCTGGAACAGATAATATTTCTGCTACATTTGTGCAAATGTCGAGTAAATTCCTGCCTTGAAAAACAAAATCTGTTTTTAATCGCTGCCTTTTACGTAGCACCTGCTGTTCTACCTTCCTTTGAAGATACAGTTGTTTCTCCCACCAGAAATTCTATGAATCGTCCGTTTAGTCCTGCAAACAAATCTGGGCAAATGCATTAATGAGACTGCAGCTGCACTTAGCAGTTCACATGTCACAAAATAGTAGGTAAAGGCATTCATACTTGAGTGACTGACTATAGGTGTAGTGGCCTTCAGCAGTACATTGTGCACATTAAAGTTTAAATAGTCACTTGCCTGTTGGCTTCTGAATGAAAGGACTGTCACTGGTCACTTCTCCTAAAGCCTTAATGAAACCAAATAGTTTGCTACGAGTTTGGGCCTAACCATTGGGGTGTTTCATGCAGTCTTGTCAGTTGATGTTCATGAATTGACTTGAACGAAGATCAAAGTGTTTCTCAAAATGGAGAAGCAGGGAGAGAGACAGCTCCTTCAATTGCACCACAAGAGCTAATCAAGCCATCAGTTCTTTATGCACTCTGCGTGCCTTTAGAATTTAATACCCAATGGTTTGTCAGGACAAATTGAAATTCGGGGATTGGTGAGGGGGGGGGTTGGGTGGGGGAGAGTGTCCCTCCTCAGCCCACTGAAAATAAAATACTCGCTTCGCTCTTCTGGAGGATCGGTTTGATAAATTTTATCGTTTAATATAAACCCGCGATGTCGATTAAACATCTGGGGTTGAAAAAAGAAGTTACAATGAAGGATTCAATGGGCATTATTAGCCCTGAGTGAAGATTCAGGTTTAAAGTGAAAGAGAAACTAAACTCGGTGTGATTTTTTTTTTGTTTGTTTCTTTGGTTGCTAATGAACTTTTTTCGCTGAAATATTTTAAATTGGAGTCAGAAGATAGATTTTGGAGTGTCAGTTAAAACAATGTCATGTGAAAATGCCTCTCTCTCTCCTTCCCTCCCCTTCTCTCTTTTTAATTGATATGATTCAGGCAGAGGAAAATAGTAAAGGGGATTTTTCTATTGCAGAAGCAATTTTTAAGGGATTTAGTCTTTTTTAGCCTGAAGGTCTTCACACTAATGAGAGCACTTAAGTTACGTCCAGGCGTTGATTAGACAGCTCATCTATCAACTGGAGCATGAGAATTTGTATTTTAGGTACCTTTTATACATTATAATTTTTTTTTATTACTTTAGACTTTATTTTCCACAAATTTTTAATTGCCTTGTTTCACATCCAAGGTGTCTGTAATGCAGCTGGCAGAGCATGAAGGCTAATAGGGAAATTCTCTACATTTGATGTAGAGTACATTTCGATATATTTCAATAATATCAAAATGTTGGTAATATCGAAACTGTATCTGTAGAAACTGGTGTGCTGGATGCAAATTGCTGCTCAGGTACATTCCTTAAACCACCACAAGCCCCCTTAAAGTCTAAATACATTTATTCAGGGAACACAGAATTATGTATATTTTAAAATGCCCAACTACCCCCCTCCCTTCCGAAATTGTGAATGCTCTCTCTACCTGTAGGTTTTTTGCTGTGTTTAAAACACAATAGCATCTTAATTATTTTCTGAACCATTCTGAAAAGTACAGCTTTTGTAACTTTTTGACATTTCAGGTTTAAAAAAAAAAATTAAAACGTTGCCACCAGCTTGCACTATGAGCAGCCTGTAATAACAGTTAAAAAAGCTTTCTGAACTATTTGACAAGATTTCTTAGTGCTGAGGCCATATGCTGTAGCCTTTAAGCTATTTCTTCCTATCAGTTTCATTATCACCTGCCTCTGAGTCTCCAATATCATCAGTAAGCACATGCAGAATCATAATTATGCCATGTACAAGTTCTTTGATAACATGTACAGTTTTCTTCTTAATTCTTTATCAAATGCATTGATCGTGGCATGTGTGCATTGATCCAGGTCCACCATCTGGCTGTGTGTGATAAGCACAGTGGCATCTTTGCATTTCCACTGTCATTCATTGCGCTACAATTTGGCTGCAGGGGAGTAGTGCCTGGGATTAGCCCTGTTCTGCTACTTACTTGCATTTTAAGTTGACACCTCTACAGCGGCTCAGACCACATTACAAACTGAAACACATACGCACGACTTAGTGATGTGACACTCCTCAATAAGCTTACTCCACTAGCTACTCAACAATCTGTAATTGGATTTGTAGGAATAACAGCAAAAGATTTCCTAAGAATTGCTGGGGACAGAAGGTGAAGTTTTCTCATTATTGGCAAAAGGCTAGGTATAGATCTTAGGCGATTGGTATTTTCCATTAAAAAAAACCTGCCAGCAGTTTGCAGGACATTTTCAAAAAAAAAAAAAAAAGAAAGAAACCAGCAAAATAGGGTCCAGGGAGATGTAGGGTTTGCACTTGTTCTTTTCATTTTCATCACACAGAAGCAGACAGGGATCTCGTTACCCTCCCCCAAATTTTAAGAGGAAAACCAACTTTGGGAGGCCCCCTGCGGGCCGCTGGCTTTGTTGGGCTGGGAGTGACCGGGAGCATTCCTTGGGAGGGCACGTCCCCTCCTTGGCGGGCCTTCCCAGGATGGCAGTCTGAGAGATGCTGCTCTCCAACTCACACATCCCAAACGCTTGCCAAAAGTCTTTGTTTCATAATGCCACTTTTTTTTTTTTGTCCTAAATTATAAAGTCAAGTTTACACAAGAGAAAATCCCTTAAGTGGAGCTCGACGAATGTTGACTCCTACAATGAGTAAGCAGCTTTCTTAACTTCTGTATGTAACTCAGCTGCAGAAAGGCACAGAAAACACCTTCTTTAGCCTATTAATCTCAGATGGGACGTCGTGCCCTGTCTGGATGATGGCACTATTTCCAAATATTTCTCAGCCTGCACGATTGACACCCTGTTTGTGGGTAATGCCAATAGCATTGACACTCAGCAAATCTCTGGATCACCATCCGTGATCATTGACCTTAATTATACTTCCCGGGTGGGGGAAAACACAAACTTGCCTAAGCAGAGAAAATTCCAGGGAAGAAGTTAGCGGGGAGCTTTGCCTCTGCTTTTGGTTGAGGTCGAGTTTCTCGATGGTCTTTCCTGGGAGCCCTCTCTGTCAGCAGGGTACCCTGGAGGTGTTCACTGGGAGAGCACCTCGCTCTTCCTGGCTCTGCAGGTGAGCGGGAAGAGAAGGAAAACAGAAAGTGTATTTGGAATTAGGTATTTCAGCCCGTCCTTAAAACTTAGAGCCAAGTGCGGTGTGAAAACAGACGTGCTCGCCTCTGTCATTGCAGAGATGTGCAGCTCTCAAATGGTTAAACGGGTTAAATCTTATTTATCTGAACAGAACTTTGGGGCTGTTTTGCAGAATGCTCCAGCACAAATACCTGTGGTTCGCTTTGACGTTACAATTTTTTTTGTTGATTTCTTTACTTATAAATACTTGAACTGTTAGACCTTTTACTTTTTTCTCTGAGAAAGATGTATTTGTACCAGATTAGAAAAGCTAAACTGTTTCTTTACATTGAATAATCAGCCTGTCATGACAAATCTATCTACTTCTGCATGAGTAGGTGCCAGTTTGACTAGCTTCTTTTAGGCTCACACTGGGTTTTAAGCTGGATCCGTGTGCATGACTGGCAGTGCATTTGTTGGACCAGATCTAAGGAGCCAGAGAGCGTTCAGCTCCTTTTTGCCTACAAAAGAGCAGCCAGACAACCAGCAAGAGGCCTTGGATGTAGCACAAGGTGATACTTACTTAGTCAGCCATTCTTTTTTTTCAAAATTTTTTTTTTTTCCATTCAATAAACTAAGAGTTTTTCAGTTTCACAATGACACAAGGAATTAAATTATCAGTGGATTGTTTTTCTGCAGCCAGCATTCTTCACACCAGAAATACTGTACCAAGTGAATTGTAGGTTTTCTAGAACAACATAGATTATATTAAAAATAATAAAAATTTTTTTAAAAGTAAAAAAAGATTGCTGGCTATTTCTTTAAAAACACCTCCTTGGTTTAAGGAGATGTTTTCCATACTTGAGCCGTACAACCCTGTTTTGTTGTGAATTTTGGGAGGGTTTTTTCTTGAGGGGGACAGCTTTGTTAAGACATTGCTTTTGTTTCTTCCAGTTTTAGACTTTGAGTTACTTCTGTTTTCATTCCGTCTTGATTCATCAGTCCATTGGTGCCACAGCTCGTCAGCCACTAGCTACTTAAGACAAGGAATTTGATACTTTTTGTGATATGCATTCATGAAAAGATGCTTTCAAGCTACATGCATTTATTGGTGGTAAGGTGGCTGATGTAGACACCAGGCAGAAAATACCTAAAATGTTTCTGTCTGTCTGTGCTTACCACTTCCTACGATCAGAAATCCAAAGCCACTTTTGTTTGTGCCGAGTGTTCCCTGCTCAACAATCCATATTTTCTCACTACCTGTGTATTTTGAGCTGCTCTGAAACAGTGGTGGAGACCAAACACAAATGTGGTCCCCAGGGTGATCAAAGATTTAATCTGACCAGATGGGACAAACTTGAGAAAGATTTTGACTTTCCACTCTGTTTTGCAACAAGAAAGGCTGATTTTTTTTTTTTTTTTGCCCCGTCCTTTCTTTGTTAGCAGAGGCAGAGATCAGGCCATCCCCAGAGGAATGAGCAGGTGTGGCCATTTACAAGCATGTCTGGTTATATTATAAACCAACATAAGAAAAGTTTGAAATGGTTTGAAAAGATCTGCTAAACAGTTTTAATGTTTCATCCCAAATCCTATTTACTCAAACAAGAGCCGATCAAGGTCACAGTACAACCCAGCCTGCTCAAACCTTTAAAGCTCGTGTAATTTTATTTTATTTTTTTTTTTTTTTTAATTCTGTCTTCACTGAATAGGTACATTTTGGTAATCCTTGCCTCTGGACAAGGACAGAAGTCTTTTTCTTTCTAAATGGCTAATAACAGAGCCGTTCTTCCTGTCTAATGATGAAAGAGGTGGCAGTCAAGTTCTTTCTCTTAGATGTACTGTGCACTTGGGGCTGACCACAAACCATTTTGAAACCTACAGTTGCAGGAATCATTCCCCCTCATAGGTACATTTTGGTTTGATTTCGTTACTGTGGATTATAACTAATTTGCCCCTTTTTTTAATTTGATTTTTTCCTCCCAGTCTATGGACATGGTAAAGAATTTTCTTTTTAAACATCAAATAAGTGCTGTTCACCAGATTATATTTTTTTTTGGTAGGGAGAGAATGGTATATTATCAGACTTCTGGTGTAAACTCAGTTTGGATCCTTCCAAAATTCCACCAAAGAAAGACTGAAAATCCCTGCCAAAGATTTTGTTTGGTTGGTGGGGTTTTTCGGTGGGGTTTTTTTTTTTTTTTAATGCAAAGAAGATTGCAGAATTTTTAGTAATTTAAGGAAATAGTTTTTAGGGGAGTGTTTAGGGGTTTTTTTTCCACTGCAAGGCTCCACCACTCAATATTTTACTGAGTTGGTCAGCTCTCAGCTGGCCGGGTAATGATCTCGGAAACACATTCAAATTCACCGTCCCAAATCCACGGCATCATTTTTGGCCAAAGTAATGTCAGTCATTGCCGTCTGCGGCGAGTACAAACAGGACCCCCTAATGACAGCCATTTTTATTTGTTTCTTAAGATCCAAAGGCTGCTGAAAGAACAATTGGATAAAGTTGAGGATTGGAGAAGCTTGATTTTCTTGTTCCAGTGAAATGAAACTCCCGTCGTTTTTTTTCTTCCCCTTTCCCTTAAAAGCCGGAGTCATCTAGGGGGTTGTAGCTGTGTCAAAGCCGTTGGGATGCCACTGCTGATCACTTTAATTACTAGGACTAAGGAGGATAAAATTAAAAGTAGCACCATTGAAGCAGTGGAAGAAAGCTTGCCGAGATGTCAGTGAACTGTGAAATATAAAAATTGCATACCAATACATTTTTATAGGAGGGAAACAAGGAATTACATTACTTATTCTTGAAGAGTTTGTCCTTAAATAGTGAAGTTTTCCTCGCTGTGCATCTGCGTGGCAGATCTTTAAACCATTGCAAGGTAGTTGGGGGGAAATAACAGAGCAAACTTTATCGTCTCTTTGGCGTGTCAGGTTCATGTCAGAGGGTGAAAGATTTTCCTGAGTTTTCTCTTCAGCTGTACATGAAAAAAAATCACCGTACGTGTGTTTGCTTGGTCCTTTCTTGGTGCAGGGCTCCTCTTCGTGTGGCCTGTGGTTTTTTTAATATCTTTGTTCATGCCTCCGTATCTCTTCTGAGCACTTCCCAAATTCTAGGAGATTGATGTGCTGTTTAATGATTTATTTGTACCTCAAAACTTTATCTACTTTTTCTGCTCTCAGTTTCATCGCTCCTGCCACCAGTGTTTCTTCTGCCAAGCTCAGTAACCAAGGGTTCAAATACCTGAATTGAATTTAAGCAAGAACTAGGCTGGTTTTTCTCTTATCCGCTGGTGATGATTGGCTTAATCAGCACAAACACAAGCCACCATAATCTGTGTTTGCTCGGAGATCCCCGGGATGTTAATGACTATGCTAATAATTCAGGATACAAGTTCTCTTTCTGGAGGAGGGGAGGAAAGGGGAGAGGAAAAAAAATCAGCCTGCTCAGTCTAAGGCATTTTTGTCACAAAAACACGTAACTGGCCGTATTTTAAACTACACATGCTGAGGTAGATTAAATTGTTTGACATTAGACCACACGGGAACCTTAACTTTACACATTCCATCTTAAAAGTCATTTAAGTCAAACCCACAAGTTCCTGCATCCCAGGCATTAGGAATATTAGCGATTTGAGGACTTTTTTTTTTTTTCATGTAAAATTCAGTGTCATTAGTGTTACCGAGTACCGTGGGTCAAAATAAAACCGTTTGCTCCATCAGTTGGCTGGCTATAAATTAAATTAAATTGATCTATTATAGTGCATAGGAGGAAGGGGAGGGGGGGAGCTTTCTGGTTGGCTTTCTAATGTGTACTTTACCAAATAAATTTTTGATAGAACTGGTGCTCTGTGCCTTCTGGGGAGTTAAAGGGTGAGAAAGCAAACAAAGCCCATGTGCCATCCCGCTGCCTCGCAGGGCCCAGGCAGAATTGTCTTTCCCGGGGAGGACATTAGGAGAAAAGTAAATCAAGGCAATCTGATAGGGAATCAGGACTCTGTCACTCAGAGGCGAGATATTGTGCTGTGTCCATATACTTTGTTTACTGTAGGGTTTTATGAGTTGTAACCTGCCCATGCAAGCTGTTAATGAGGCTAAATCTTGCTGCTTGAGGATTGAATTACAGCACACCTCTGGGCTAATGGTTATAAACAGAAAGTCCCATTAGGGCTGCATTCTGATTCAGTCATTTGCATTTTTTCTATTGTGCCGAGAACAATGCTGAGTAAATAGCTACAAACAAACAATTTACATGGAAATGGATAAAATGTACCTAATTAGTATTTTGCGCTTGTTTTATTAATGATGGCTTAAACTAAATAGCACTTAGCAGCGGCTCTCACCAGTGTCTGCAGGTGTGCGATGCTCAAGTTTCTGGGTTGGTGGGAAGGCTGCCAGGATGGCTCTCCAAAATTAGGCAGTTTGTTATATTCCACTTAGTTCAGGTCAGCAGCCTGTACCTGGGATTTGTCCAGGTCATTATGTCAATAATACAGAATTATTGGCAGGTTAGACTAAAAGCCAAGTGCTGACTTGTCTGATATTGAGGGGAGGGGAAAAACAGTCCTAACTTTGAAAAAATCCCGCATTTAAGGTGAAAACTTAAATGGTTTCCCTTACGGTTTAATGAAGTCTTATAGATACTTATAAACACATCTTTTTATTGAGATTTTTTTAGTACGGTGGGTTAGTCTTTTGCAAAATTTCGTGCTGCAGAGCTTTGCTTATTTATGTAACTGAAACACTGTAATGCTTCTAAGTTATGAGCTTTAGTGGGACAGCACTATCTGGCATGGTTCCAGGATGATCTCTCTCATTACTGACAAAAGCCCCACTAGTAGGATGTTTTAAAGTGATGCAAAGTCTTTTCTGCTCTTCGAGCATCTGTTGTTCTTGCAGTAATTTTTAATAGTTAATTTTTTTTAAAAGAAAAGTAGCCATTGAAGTCGAAGAACATGCTTCAGATTTGATGCCACTTTACACTTTGAAGTCAGCTTGGAGTAACCAAGAGTAACATTTGGATTCTTGTTTCAGTTCTATTAGAGAATACTACTCAAACGAGTAATTCAATTTAGTAAAATCATTTTATAGCCACGGTAAAACTTCACTCAAATCACTCATTACATGTGATTACTTTGAGACTGAAGTGTCTGCACATTTCCACCAAGGTATTTTTGTAGAACACCATTTGTAAAAAAGCATTACATTGCAAACCATCGGGTTTCTAATGCAGTAATAATTTGGGGAATGCTTTAAAAAAAAAATAATCCGACGCATGGATGTCTTTAAAAATTGTGGTGTGACACCCAACTGATATCGAGCGTCCTATTTATAATGTGGGCCAAGCACCATGCTGTAAACCAGTTCCTATCATGATGATCAGATTGAGAATGAAATTGCATTTCTGTCAATTACTGAGTTGGCAACTGTTCAATATATCTTAGCAGCAAGATGAAGAGCGGCGTCGGCAGCTGAGAGAGAGAGCTCGTCAGCTAATAGCAGAAGCTCGATCTGGAGTGAAGATGTCAGAACTTCCCAGCTACACTGAAATGGCTGCAGAAAAGTTGAAAGAAAGGTCAAAGGCATCTGGAGGTGAGCTGGGGAACCTTGTATCTTATTCCTATGGCAACCTAGAAACCTTTTTGGGTGTCACTTTTATTCACGCTTCAAAAGGTTGCTGGTCATCAGGTGAGCGTATCGAAAGGCCTGGTTGTAGATGTGTTTGCTAAATCAGCATTGTGTCACTTGGTTTCCAACAATTAAAAGAAAAATGTGTATGTGATTGAAAGAGAAAGATGTTCTGTGAACAAGTAGCTCATGTTGGCCTGTTATTTACAGATCTGTCGTTGCCCACACTTTTTTTAGAATTTTAAGATGGATGGTTCTCTTCAATATATATTTTTATATAGGAGCATGGACATA
Source organism: Calyptomena viridis (assembly GCA_013390005.1). NCBI lineage: Eukaryota > Metazoa > Chordata > Aves > Passeriformes > Eurylaimidae > Calyptomena > Calyptomena viridis. The sequence continues at coordinate 354,376 of WEIV01026866.1, forward strand.
ATTTTGAGGGGAAACAACATTAGAAATACTTAAGAAATGTTACTTTATATTAATTGTGTTCAAAAGACTGCTTGGGAAGAGAATTTTAAAGGTGGCCTGTGAGAGACAGGGGCAACAACCTTTTGATTTTAAATGGCAGTCTTTTGACATACCACTTGCATTTACAGGTTTTGAGTTGTAATACTGCTATAATGTTATTACACTGACTTTGAAATGTCATTAAAATTCATATACCTGCCAGTGCTATGAGCTGGAGTAATGTAGTGTCACTCAAACTCAGATGGGTGCTGAGCCCACGTTGCAGTGCAGGCTTCTTGTTCTTTTAATGTCTTCTACATATTCTAAGGAGAAATAGTGTTTCTATACCCATGTGCAATCATAAGTCAAAGTGTAAAGCAAATCCAGCTTTATGCTCACAATGCATGTAGATTCAACAGAAATACTTTTTCTACTTAATGTATTTTATATGCATAAATATTTAAATATAGTCTTATTGCACCCTAAATCCTACTCTTCTGTTCCATTTAACACCAAAGGGAAAGCAGTGAGTTGTACATCTTCTTTTGGGTCTGGTCTTCAGTTTTACTCTCTTTGCCCACTAAACCAAGCTTGCAACACTGTTTTGTGGTAAATAGGGAAATTACATCCTTGATGGGAAAGCACTAAGACAGGCTGAGCCAAACAAGACAGGACTTGGATATTACAGAGACTTTTGTTGCAGTGACTCACTTGTAGTGTTGCTGGATATCCCAGTGTGCTGCTTTCTGGGATGTGGCCTTCCTGTTCATATTTTCCCCTCTCTTCTGCCATTGATCTTCCTGCCCTTTGTTCAGGTTGTAAACAGTCTCAGAGGTAGCTGTGTATATTAAAAGACATGTTATTTGTAGAGGGAGATTGCATATGTACCCAGAGAGTTTAGTGTTACTGAAAGAGGAGACAGTATCAGTACTGATGTCAACTAGTTTATAAAGGAATCTCCACTATACCTGTTGGGGTTTATCCAGTGTAACAATTTCACAGCTTTCTACTTTTATATATGCTTTGAGTTATCTCCTTGATCTGTATTTCCTACTTTGATTTTTCTTTGTCTATGCAGTAGTTTGGCCAATGTATTTTAGCTTCTCTTGGATTTAAAGTTTCCATTTCCTGTCTTGTTTTACTCATCTTTCCTCTTTTCAGAAGAGGAATTTTATAGCATTTCCTGGTACTCACTCCTTCTCAAAAAGCTTTCCTTATGGCACATCTCCCACATACTTCTGCCACACCACTGGCAATGTCAGGTGCCACACTAGATCTCCACTGAAGAAATTCATTCTTCTAACATGGCTCTGTGAAATGGCACCAACACTTAACAAACCAAGTGAATTAGAATTATTTCTGGGTTTAGTCTTCTTCATTTTTCAATTTACACCAGAAATTAGGATTTCATAGACTGTCTCCTTATTACAGCTGGATTCTGAATGTTGGCCCTAACTGCATTCACATGTAGTAGGGTTTTTTCTCTTTGTAGTCCTGTATTCCCTCTACAATACTCAAGACAAACTTACTGTGATATTTTGTGTCTTTCAAACTCTCTTGTCCAGTATGCTTCATTAATCTCTTCTTTTGCACCAAATAATTTTCCTTTCTAAATTCAGTTATTTCAGAAAAAAAAAAAGTGACATTTCAGCTTTGGGATTCTGGAGTTTTTAAAGACTAACTTCTTAGAATTGTAGGTAAAAAATGTGCTCACTTCATTGTTTCTATGTGCTCATTAAGAATTTCATGCTCTGTCACTAGTGCAATATTCTCTGTTAAAAGGGTTTATTTAATCATGGTCTGAAAAACTCGAATGCCTATGGCAAGTTGAAACTTTCCTGGATAAGCAGCATCCGTAGCTACAAAATCCAGTCTTTTTCATAAGTTATTTGGCATGTGAGACAGAAAATACTTCTTCCTGCCAACTGCCAGAGGGTTTGGGATGGCAGCTTCAAATTTATTAGATGTCCTACTAGCTTCAGGCTGATAAGCAGATGCCTTGAGATGGATCCAGGGACAGTATCAAGATAGAAATCCAAATTTCCTAGCACCGACGGGACAAAGGAATTGACATATTATCTAGGTGTTGTCCCTGTGCAGTGCAATACCTGTCTGTGCTTTGGGGCCTTGGGTGGTGTGTTTCCTTTACTCTCTGGCACATCTCCACCCTTTATTTGTGAGGATGTGGCTCAGATGTGGGGGAGGTGAGTAGGCGGCGAAGGGAAGAGACAATGGAAAGGACAGAGTGTGTTCAAGATTTCACTTCTGAGGAAATGATTTTGAGGGAATGTACGTGGTAGCCCAGACTTACTCATCATACTTAGTCTCCAACTCATGAAACAGTGCTAAGTCCTCAGTTTAATATTTTTAACGGGCAGCATTTCTATCTGTTGGCAGTTAACTGCTGTAATTTCTTGTCCTGACATCTGATTTCTTGTACACAGAACCAGTATTTCAACTCTGCCTTTCTTCCATCCCCTGCCTTTGTTGCCTTTATTACTGTTCAGAGACTCTTGTCACATCCTGTAGCCTTAAAGCGAACTCTGTTCCTGAAAGTAAATAAACTAAATATCTCAGTATCTACAAGGATTTCCCAAAGACAGTCCTGAAGGCTGGAGACATCTTCCCTAAAGAGCAAGTACTGTTTGTGCCACTCCAGTGGGAGGTTGCAAGTGTTTCTGCTAGTAATGTGATCCAGCTCCCATCAATGTTTTTGCTTCTCTATGAAAATTATTCCTGTTTAATTTAATCTCGAAATTGTTGCAGTTTGCTGCAGGTATTTCACGTGTGGACAAACTTAAAGTCCACAAGTCCAGGTCAAGAGAATATCAGTTTAACAACAAATTAAGCCTGACCTTAATCTGAATAGATGTATGAGCTATAAAATGCCTCTGGATCTTTCTCCACCAACATTCTGCCATTTCCATTTGGTTCCAAAAGATATTTATTTCTCTCTCTCTCTCTCCAGTCCAGACTGCAGTCCATGCTGTGTAGGTAATGGTCAATGCTGTTTAGTTGTTGACTTAATCCTTTATCTTTTATTTTGTTCATTTCTAGTTCATAGTAAAGCTTTGCTGTGTTTCTAGGATTCAAATTTGCATACTTCTCAAGGAAGCAATTCTTCAGTCCTCTTCTAAATATGTGCCCTGGTACTAGACAAAGTGCTTTAAGTTTTTCACACTAGCAATTTGTTCTTTTCATAAAAGATATCTGTTATCTCTTCGTCATGTTGTTCCTTTTATCATTTATAATTGCAAAATCTTGTTGTAACATGCTCCCTAAACACATTTCCCTTTTAATACACTGGAAGAACATTGAACTAGAAAAAAACCCACTATAGTGGTTTAAATCAAGGAATCTATATTTTTAAAGATATTCAAAGTTACTAAAATTGCCTCAAATTACTGCTTCTAATTGATTTTTTTTTAAATAAAGTGTAGATGTCCTCATAGTCATACTCAGTCAAAGTCTGCCAACTTTAAATGAAATACTAGGTCAGGTCATTATTTGATATTAGAAACTGGTATCTTCAACATTCCCATCTCTTTTGTTTCCTAAAATGCTGATGTCAAAGACAGTGTCTCTGATCTCATCTTGCTATATTAAATTAAAGAGAATCAAATAATCTGATATAAGCATTCCCTGTCATCTCGTTTAGATTGTTTTGACACATCCAGCATCCTGTGGGATAACTGGTAGTTGTGAGCTGACTCCTTTGGGTGATTCCAGAAGTCATTGCCTGCTTCTAGACTCCCTCTGCCACAACTGTGTCCTGCTTTCTTTCTCTTCCACCTCTTCCACATGTCCATAATAGCCTGGTCATGCTTTCAGTGTGTTCCATGAGCTCCAGGATGTGTTTGAGAGTATCACGGCCCCAGTGATACTGAATTTCTCCAACACCATTGTGAAAGGTTTAAATGGTGTGTGAAGTCTGACTCCTCATCAGAAACAGCAGAGACGTTTGGGAGGAAATTCAAAACCATCAGAATTGTTGCTGTCAGGCACCGGGTCTGGTCACAGATCTTGGATTGACTGGAAAGAGTTGTTCTTCTCCATCACTCTGGCTCAATCTGGGGCAGTGTGGAAGAAAGCTGGGTCTTCCAGAGTCTGAGAAGAACTAGTGGAGAGGAGGCCAGGGAAATTGTGGTGGTCAGCTGAAACATAGGGGTCCTACTTCACAGGCTGCTGCTCCATCACTCACACAACACATGTCAAATAGACACTGACGTGGAAACTTCTTTGCTTCTGTCTGTCACAGCCAGAGCCTTACCCTGTATCACCAGAGGTCTGCAGAAGGTGTGCATTAATTACAGGGGAATTGAGGGAACAGCTGGTTAGATGTTTTTAGTAAGCATTAAAAAAGTCAACAATCTCCTCAAATGGGAATTACAGGAGTGGTGGAGATAAAGAGGCAAAGAAAAGATACAATTTTATGACCTTCATGACAGCAATGTGGGCCTAAAGTGCAGACTTTCCAGGTCTGGAAATGATGATGAGTGATCAGCACCAATCCTGATCCAAACTTCTGGTATTTGGGATTATGTTATCTTGGTACTATGTTTAGGATTCTTTTGTTTATATAAGGTTTGAATGTACCCATGTCCTGTATTTATAATTAGTATTTTTTCCTATTTTAAATGTTTTAAAGTTCCTTGAGTTCCTAAATACCTTTTTTCTTCAGACACACTCCAGTCTACTCTTTTTTATAGTTCTTACACACGTCCTATGCGTGCATAGGAAAAAAATGTTTGTGTAAGTCTGAACAAGTGTCAATAGCATTTGATATAAGATTTAAAAGTGAGTAAATACAATGCATCTGCTTACTTGAAAGTACTAATCTAGCTTTTATGGACTTTAATTTCATTATATATTTGTATTGAAAATGTGTCAGGATTTTTTCTGGGATCTGCTTCACAATTCAGAGCTTGCTTTTTGATCTTCCTCAGGTTACTTACTCTTTCTGTGCCATAATTTACCTACATCATCATAATAATTGTAATTATAATAATCACCTACTTCATAAAACATTATGAGGCTCATTTATGAGTGATATTCATAAGCTGCTCTGAGAAACTTGGTAGAAAGATCCCATAAAAAATCTAATTACAATTTTTATTTTATTTAAAATGTATGTAGCTTACAAACAATGCTGATTAAAAGTAGCGCACTAAAGCACTTTTAACTTATTCATCAATCACCTGGATGAAGGGGCAGATGCCTCCTCAACAAGTTTGCTGATGACACAAAGCTGGGAGGAGTGGCTGATACCCCAGAGAGCTGTGCAGCCCTTCAGGAGGAGCTCGACAGGTTGGAGACAGGGGCAGAGAAGAACTGCCTGAAATTCAACAAAGGCAAATGCAGGAGTAATAATAACCCTGTGCACCAGTAGAGGCTGGGGGAAACCTGCTGGAAAGCAGCTGTGCAGGAAAGGCCCTGGGGGTCCTGCTGGACAAGCTGTCCATGAGCCAGCAGCGCCCTTGTGGCCAAGAAGGCCAGTGGTGGCCTGGGTGCATTAGGAAGGGCAGTGCCAGCAGGTCACAGAGGTGATGCTGCCCCTCAGCCCTGAGGAACATCTCCTGCAGTGCTGTGTCCAGTTCTGGGCTCCTCTGGACAGGAGAGACATGGAGCTCTTGGAGTGGGTCCAGTGAAGGGCTACAAAGATAATCAAGGACCTGGAGCATCTCTGCTCTGAGGAAAGGCTGAGGGAGCTGGGCCTGTTCAGCCTCGAGGAGACACAACTGAGGGGGGACCTCATCACTGTCCAGCAGCATCTGAAGGGAGGGTGCACAGAGGATGGAGCCGGGCTCTTCTCAGGGGTGCCAAGAAATAGGGCAAGAGGCAACGGGCACAAACTGAGGCACAGAAGTTCCACCTGAACTTGGGGAAGAACTTCTTTACTGTGCAGTGACCGGGTTAGCCAGAGAGGTTGTGGATTCTCCCTCACTGGAGATATTCCAGACCTGTCCGGACACAATCCTGTGCCATGTGCTCTGGGATGACCCTGACTGAGCAGGGAGGTTGGGTCAAATGACCCACTGAACCTGCCACATGCCAGCTGGGGCACCCATTGTGCATTATAGAGAACTGGGAGCCATGGGGAAATGACTCAAGTTACCCAGAGATTTAGTACAGAGAACAGCCACTGCTGAGGCCAGACTATTGTAGCAGGAGCTTCCAGCAGAGATCCCCAGGTGTTTGTTGAATTGCATCAGTTTAAAGATAAATCCTTGAGTGAACAAAGTGAAATCTCTTTCCAGACTTATTTAATTATTTGCATTTTTATCATAACTCAGCTCGTTCTCTAAAGCATTCTTTTTTTTTTAGTGATGTGTTGCATGTACATATGAAAATACTAACCTTAATGCTGTGTGTTCCTACAGATGAGGATGAGGATGATGATAATATTGAGATAGATACTAATGAGGAGGTTCCTGAATGCTCTGTTACTGGAGGTGGAGATGAACTTACTAACCTAGAAAATGACCTTGATTCAACGGGTAATTTAAATAATGGCTATTTTGTGTATTTCGCATGACTAACACTCCATCATCATATAAGTACTATTCCATCATCATATAAGTACTATTGTGCTGCTTGTCTCTTTGTCAGATTTATTCCCTTCTGCCTTTTCAGGTCTTTTTAAACCCTAATGCTTAATATTCTGCATTCATGTTGAAGTTTAAAATCAACAAAATCATTATTTCCAACAATGGCAGACTTAAATGTCTTCTGCTTGTTTGATGGGGGAATGGGACCCCAGGCCAGAAAACACCTGAAAACAAAGGAGTGAGCAATGGCAGGGATGAGTAAAGCTGCCACTCTCTGCACTGCCATCCTGATCCATCTGCTCAGGAGAGGGGAACAAATGTGTCTCTCTGTGTTTTTGGTATCTCTCCCGTTCCCTCCCTGTGACTAGTTCTTGTATTTACACCTTGTTGCTCCAGTGGGGGCACGGAGGTATAAATCTGAACAGAATGAGTCCTATTTACTTTACAGTGTTCAAATAATAGGGTTTTTATTAACAAATTAAGGCATAGGAATGGTATTTCCCCCTTTCAAAAATACTCGAGCAAAACTGGATTTCGGGTGAGAAATACGATGATAAATACGTTGGAATCTTATGAGGGAGATGCTTATTTTAAAAGGAGCTATATCTTCAAATACACAGAGGAATTGCCCACCCATAAGAGGCTCCTCTGCTTGCAGAGGGCTGCTGAAGGAGTTTATTCTCTGTACAAGTCTGCCTGTTCCAGGCAGCCCTGGGGAGTGCCCAGGGTCTCTTTTTTGGAGGGCTTCTCTGCCAGGGCTCCTCTGCTCACTACAAATTATCTTGAGCCTGGAGAAGGTTGGCCAGCACAAGACTGCATCATGAAACAGGCCCTACAAGAGAGAACATCTTCAGCATCCTCTGAACATCCTCAATCCATCAACAGACTTGATTCTGCCCATGCCAGCCAGACCCAAGTGTGTAGTGGATAATATATTAAATCAAAACTTCATTTAGTGATTGTTCTTTGTAAATTAAACCAACAGTGAGGTGTATAGAGCACTTTCTAGTGTTTTTTGCATGCAAAAGATTTGAGTCATGTCCTTTATTTTTTTCTATTTGAGGATTTCCAGATACATAAGAAAATATATTCAGTATTTGCAGCATTTGACTTTAGCTTACTTAGAGCAGAATCCTGTCAAATAATTTTCCAATAAAAACTGGTTCATTTTAGGAGAAATAGAAAATCAGTAAGTGAATATTCCTGTCACATTGCCCCAGTGACTTAATATCATTTATTTCTGTGGGCCTTTTCTCCTGAGATGCACCTTTTCAGAGATACAAATCCACTACCCAATGCTTCATGTCCACCGTGGACATTCTGAAAAAAAAAAAAGGGACATAATTTTGCAGTTCAATCTACACTGTAGCCAAAGGTACAGACGGGTAAGAGGATGGGCAGTAGTACAGAAAGCAGTCTAATGCTGTGATAGAAATCAGAGTACACAGATATTGGTGTGATTCTGCCAATTCATATGAAGGCATATGAATTCTAATGAAGGCTGAATCTCCTGGGAATATCTAAAAGTAAAACTGTAAGGGACACTTCACTGATCTCCCATCTCTCTCAGGAAGAGAAAACTTAGTTTTTATTGCTTCTTGGTTTTAAATATTGCTTCTGTCTATATTTGTCAGCACCTCTACCATATGCTGTTGTGAACCTCTTATATCATAGTTCTTACACGGTGTTTATGTATAAACCCACGAGAACTTGCATGTACTTACATGTGAGCCTCAATTAAGGATGTGAGCCTCAATTAAGGACACCCTGACTAGGTGTGCCAGAGGAAAGGGAAACTATCCTTTGTCACAACCCAACGCAGCCTGTCACTGCAGGAGACAGGCACCATTTGATAGCCAGCATGCCAAAAATGTTTTGGCTGATACGAATTGGAGCACTCCAAAACTTGGAAGAAGCTGTGTGACCAAACAGCCATCACTCCACTTTGCACACCAGCTAGAAGTCACCAACCTACAGTTAAAAACTGAGGTTGTGCATGTGGGAAAACATACCAACTGCTGGTATATCCAAGGCCCAGGTGTAAGGGCATCGTGTGTGCAGGTGATGCTGCACTTGCTCCTGTTCAGGGGCTGCATGTGGAATATGTGTCTGGAGGCCTCTGCACCAGCATTATTCTGCTTCCCTACCCAGGGTTAGCTCCACAATTCTGTGCTGCAGCTTGTTATTAACACCTTTCTCCTTCTTATGTGTGTGTGTGTGAGTAGGTAACTATGTGTGTAGGTGCGTTAGGAATTCGTATAGTCAGCATTCACACACTGAGGGAGCGTCACTGGGAGGTAAAATTTTCAACTACTGTTTATTTGGGTGCTGATCCAAGTTGCTAAAATTGATAAAAATTCGGGGGGCTTCAGCAGACTTTGAATCTGTCCCTTTGATGCAGTTCTGAAGCGTTTAATGACTCTCCCAGCTTCAACATATTCTAAAAATCATAGTAAATTATTACTAGAAAGTCATCTTTTTTGATCCTGAAATTTTAATGTTGAGAAACTGTGGAGGAGCCTTAGGATGAATTAGTAGTTTATAAACTTGAAGGGTTATCAGTATGTAAATTATGTGATAAATTGTTAGATGTCATCTTAAAATAAATGGCTTTTTAAGCGTGTTGTTATACAAAAGTATAGGTAGGTACCCATTGGGAGTAACTTTGAACACTATCTACTTTCTGTGTTTTTAATCTGTTGTCTGCAAGCCTGTTTACTTGTTCAGCTGAGTGTTATATATGTTTTTTGAGAAAATTTGGGATTATCTATGTACACTACACAAACCTGCACCAATCTCAATTGCAAAAAAAAATTATTCCAGTTTTTATTTTTATAGTTTAAAATGATAGCAGAGTGAATTAAATCTACCTTTTAAATTGCTACATTGTTGTAGTAACTGCATTGAAATGCATCTCACACTGTTGTATGTGGTATTTGCATATTTAGCAGAACAAAACAGTAAGTTGGTGGATTTGAAGCTGAAGAAGCTCCTAGAAGCTCAGCCACAGGTGGCAAATACACTCACCAGTGCTGCTCAGAAAACTGTAACAGATAGCTCAGAGCAAGACATTAAGGTAAGTTTTACTTAATACTTTTGTTTGGGTACCTGTGTGTTATGATTGGGGAGTTGTATTTTGTGAGGAGTAAAATAATTTCCTTCAGAGTCAGAAACACAGAAGGTCTCCATGCAAGTGCAGTTACATGGTTTGCAATGCACTGGGGTTTTTCCTATTGATTAATCCACACGTTTTCCTTTTTTCCCCTTTTTTTAATCTTGATGCTTGTCACTGGCAAAACGCTAACAGATACAAGAAGCATCTCTGAATTCTGCCTGCTCAGGTTGTCACTGATACCAGGAATGCAGCACGGGCTCCATCCTGCTGCTGGTGCAATCAGCCAAACTCTACCTGACTTGAATGGGAGCAGGATTGGACTCTCAGAGATTTGCTTCCTTCCCAATCCTGGTTCCTCTGTTTTCCCCACAGTAAAATTAAGCCATGGCACACTTTAAAGGCACACAATACTTTGGGTGCTTCTGAGAAAAACAGACACGAATATCTGGTGCATATGGGCATTTTGCCTGGTCTTAATGCTCGCTACTTCAGCATAAAATGCTCACCAATCAATTTTCCACTTCATTTTCTTAATTAGGCCCCTTGTGTTCTTACTATTCTATTTTTAAAAAATAGTCCCTGTATGTCACTAATATCCCTATGGCTCTGGGGCACTTGCAGTTGGGTATAACTTTTCACCCACCTGCAGTCTGTGGGGAGAGCACTGCTGACTGAAAGGATTTCCTTCCCCAGATACAGAGATGCTTTGAAGTCCCAAAACAATGACTTTCATTGCTTTTCCCTTACACTGTCGGTTCCTATAAATTGGTGATGAAAGTGTGTGGCAGCAGCAGAGGACTTTCGGTCTCTATCTTTGAACAAAAGGAAGCCTGGATCAAGTCTGATTTTTGCGTTCAATTTAGCTTTCTGCAGTGGATTTAATGCAAAATGAAGCTGGCCCAAGAATAATACAATGGATTGAAAAGGCTAACTGAATTAGTGGGCTTAGAGGAATACATTTGTAAAGTGGCAGAAGTCCCCAGTCATAAAAAGGTTTCTTAAAATGGGATTTACTAGCTAATCACACTGATATTTTAGCATGTTGCCAGGCCTAAAAAAATTAGTCATGTTTGTTTATTTTGTTAAAGACTCTGGTTTAGGCTCTCAAATGGTTATTGTGCTAATAACAGGAAACCACCTTTTATTTAACCAGAATCATAACCACCTGATTAGTGCAGCTGAAAAGTCATCCGAGGGTATAAGCAATTCTTGTTTAAACTTAATTCTGTGAAATGGCGCACAGGCCACCTCTTAGGATAACCTGACAAGCCTAACTTGACAAAAATGGTATTTTTCTTTAGAAAAAGCTTTTGTAAAGGAGTTGATTCTTTTGAAGGTACTCCCACAAAAAGGTGCAACTTAACAGTTTCTCTCTGCGAGCGTCTTTTCTAAGGAAGAGTTGAAAGGCGGCGTTATAAGGAATATATGGTGTCCATCTGTTCTCATGGAGCTCTTGGCATTGAGGTGGATTTGTTTTTTAATAAAATGCAGTTTACAGGTTTCTAAATGAGGCATTCTGTGTTTGTGGAAAAGGATAAACTGTTACCTTCCCTTGGGGATTGTGTATCCCCGGCCTCCTTGAGGCAAGAGAATAGGCCGTTGGAGAACTCCCTCATTACCAATTGTCTCAATGCAGAGGAAGGGCAAAGTCTTGGTAGCTTTTGATAACCAGTTTCAGCATTCAGCAGGCTTAGCTATTAGTCATGCATCTTAGCCTTTCCCTATTTACTTTCAAAACACTTAATAAAAATAATAAAAGATTAGGTATAAAATGAAATATTTGTTTGGTACACAGCACCTCGGTATCTGCAGTTTCCACACACCACAGTGGTTCAGTCTTCTGGGATATTTCGTGTTGATAGAATCATTTGAATTTGTTACCAGTATTAACATAGGAAGCCCTGGAAAAGATAATTGTAGTTTCCTTAGCTGTAAAGGGCTTACTTACAAATCTGGCTTTGGAAAGTTATAGCTGATGAAATGCAGTTCAGTGGGGTAGCATTATAATCCTACCTTTTAGACTTCATCCAGCATTAGTGGTTTATCTCAATGGGCATAAAATTAGAAACTAGTTCTTCTTGTCATACAAGTCTATGGGACTACGGAAGACGAGAGATTTCTGTGCTGGGCAGGGAGAGAGGCTGAAGGCAACACGCTTTAAAACGACACAGATTGTGTTCAGGGGCAGAGACGCCGCGACTTGGCAGCAGCACACGCGGTGCTTGGCAAAGCAGAGGTGCAAAGGAGGGATTTTTTGTTTAAAATGGGCATTGCTGGCAAATGCTGGTCACAATGAATAGGTCTGGCTGGTAAAGAGGTACAGAGTTCTGCCCACAGAGCAAAAAGCCAGTCGTTGCCACGACACATTAAACAAAAAAAAAAAAAAAAAAAAGGAAAAGTCCATCACTCTTCTACTTTTCCCTCGCAGCTGATACTTTCATCCAATATAAACCACGGCCCGAGCTGTGAAATCCACTTTGGAAGAGCTGTGTCCTGTCCCCTCACAAAAACGTACCTTTCAAATTAATGTCTTCCTGCTTGTAAACAAAAGACACTGTTGTGTGTCTGGTTTTTCCCCAGCAGAATGGAACAGAGGAACATCGTGCTGAGCGATCACAAAAAGCAGCAGAACGGTTTAGAAATCCCGTTGTGTTCAGCAAGGACTCGACTGTCAGGAAAACTCAGCTCCAGTCTTTCAGTCAATACGTGGAGAGCAGACCAGGTAGGAGAAAATATAAAACCTGTTTTCCCGTCTTACGATTTAATAATATTTAACAATAAATATATGAAAACCTGATAATGTAAGTCCACATTTCAATACATAAATATCAAGCTTTATAATAATTTTACATGTCTTTTCCCTTTTTTCAAGAGATGAAAAGGCAGAGATCAATACAGGAAGATACAAAGAGAGGAAATGAGGAGAAGGCTGCGATAGCTGAGACTCAGAGGAAGCCATCAGAAGATGAAGTGCTTAATGTATATTAATTTTTTGTCTGGTTTCATGATTGCTGATAATTCCAAACTGTATGTGGAAATAGTGCCTTTATTTGTTAAAATGAGATGTTAGGGTTTTTTAGATGTCAATCTCCAGTGCATTCAAAGCAGAGTGAGAGGGGTGCACTGTTGAATTAGTCTGCAGTGTGGTGATAATTGTCAGATAAAAAAAATGAATTTTTCAGAGTTCCACAGCCCCAGCTTCCTTGAGACATTTCCATCAGGGCACTTCCCATAAAGAGATTCCAGTATTGATCTACCGGGAGGATTTTAATTATTACAATAGCAGATACCGCAGAGCTGCAGTTAGAGGGAAGAGTCACATGAGACCTGCTAGAATTTCTCAGCCAACCCATTTTGTTGGCTTGGGTTAATGGGTGTTCAACCTTTCCATTATCCAGATCAGCCGTGAATTACTAGCTGAATGATGTTTGCATTAATATAATATATATGGTAATTTCTTCACTTAATTAACGGGGAGGTTCAGCTCAGTAGGGGTATGGGCTGATCATGTGTAAAATTGATTTGTGAGGGAAATATTTGATAGACCGCAGGGAGAAAGCTGGATTTGATGGACAGCTGCGGGACAGAAGCAGGAAGAACCAAGTTTTAACCTGAATTTTTTTTGTCTGAAAGCGCAACGCAGCCTTTGAGGGTGGTTGGTTGTTGCTCTCCACAGTTTATCTGAATGCATTTGTCATTTTTGCTGAAGCAATCTAGAGCTGAGTAGCAATTTTGTGTTGCTGTCATATCTACACCAAAACATCGAACTTTTTACGAGCCAGAGTTATTTTTAGCCCAGTTGTACTTTTGCAGAGCTGAAAAGGTCTGGCACAGTGAGTTCACATTATATATGCAGATGATACACATGAACTCTTGGGATATTACAGCCTGACACAGCACTTCTTTTCATCTTCTAATAGCAATTGTTAACAATTATGCATGCTGACATTAAGGAAGTTTTCATACTATTTTCAATTAATTATAGTTGATGAAAGGCAATATGTTGCACTTCACTTCAGCTCCCCAGACTGATTTTTTTTTTTCCTTTCTTCAGGGAGTGCTCACAGGGAGTTTTTGGTGTAGTTGTTGCTGTTTTTCTAGCTGTAGAACAGGTAGAAAAGGGTTTTCCATTAGACATGATACCGCTGGCTCTTGTGTAGGAAGAGAAGGACCAAATTAATGGGGGCATAATGTTAAATTTGGTACCCCAAATTTCAAAGTTCTATGCTCATTAGTGCTCCTGGCAGCTCAGCCATGCTGTTAGCTTTCACTTTGAACATGTCTTTATTTGAAATAATACGCTGATGTGTGTATTATGCCTGTTACCTGAATATGAAGCTGAATTGATTATTTCAGACACATTTACAGATAAACAATTGAAAACGTTTGGTGAAAGTATCTGAGACCCCTAGGCAGCAACAAGTTACACTCTAGTAAGGAAATAAGCTTCATAAAAAAACCCTGTTTATTTTCTGCTCCCAAAGGACAGTGAATTTTGTTCCATCCTTTACAGAAGTGCAGATGGAACATGAAATCATTTTGTCAGGGTTTTTTTTTCCCCCCCTATGTAAAATTCACCAGGGCTCTGGGTCAGGTGTAGGAGAAAGTAGTGCATGAGGTTACTTGGAAGGAGTAACATTTGTTTTTCTTATCTTATGCAAAAACATACTTCAGGAATGACATTTCAGCATCATGTAAAGTTGTTGAGCCCCATGAGAATAACTTGGAGGTGCCTTTCCTTGGGCTCCTACACTTGGAGATTGTGTTCATCTGTGAGGCAGTGCTGGGAAGGTACAGGGTACAAGAGGCAAACTTGACTCCTTATCCCATGGCTTTCTTGCAGAGGTTCAATATGATTTATCAACTGGACATCCCAGGGCAGCCTCCTGGCCAGGTGTGAGTCAGTGCAGAGGCAGGACAGCTGTTTATCACCACTTTTTAGGATAAGAATCACAGTTGGAGCCTCAGCATTACAGTTGCCTCAGAGGAGCTGAACAAGCCAGGGAGCTTGTTTCAGTTTTGGTTTTAATCTTAAAAAGCCCACTTTTTAATTGTCATTAGAGATTCTTGTACTAGCTCTTCTAGCCCCTAAAGTTAACATTTTAAAATTGAGTAAGTAGAAATCCACATTAAATAGTGCTTTATTTGGATTACCTTTCTTTTCCTGAAGCTTTGTTACAGCGACTTTTATGTACTTAGAAATAAATTAAAGGCATTTCAGAATATCTGCCAGGTAGTAAAAACCTGCAAAATCAAATGTTCCCTAAAGAAAAAAAAAAAAGAAGGGGTATTTTAATAAACAAATAAGGACATCTGGCAAAATTGTAAAGTTTATGAAATGTGTTAGCTTTTTGGTATCGAGCATGATATTTGGTTGTTTAGGTAAGTGCCTTACTAAGTGTTTGTGGAAAGGAAAAATGCAACTTACAAGTGATGTTTTTTTTCTTCTTGTTTGTTCTCTTTAACAGAAAGGGTTCAAAGACACCAGTCAGTATGTTGTAGGAGAATTGGCAGCACTAGAGAATGAGCAAAAGCAAATTGACACCCGTGCCGCGCTGGTGGAGAAGCGCCTTCGCTATCTCATGGACACAGGTACGGTGCCCAATTACACTGTAAACAGTTTTGGCAAATTGAGCGTTCACAAACTCTTATAGAGTTTTGGAAGTGTGAATCTTTGAAGCCTGAATGTTCAGCAAAACTGCCTTGAAAATAAAAAGGCTGCGATTTGCAGCCACCTCTCTGGGCCCTGGTGATAAGAGTGCCTTCATGGGAAGTGATAACTTGCCCTGATACCGTGTGAGCCAGCACTATTGAACAGTGTGCTCATCCATGCAGAGTTGGAATACACATCTGTGCCTCATTGATATGCCACTGCTTTAAAAAAAAAAAAATAAAGAAAAAAATAAGATCTTCACTGTTCTACTGATTCAGTGGGAAAAAAAAATTTGGCCAGCTAAAGCCATGTAGTGTATGAAACAGAGCACGGTACGTGGAGGAAGGCTCCACTGACTAGATCTCTGAAATTTGAGAGTACTGTCTGCTTACTGATGCTCCACAATTATTTTATTTGTTTATTTTCAGGAAAGGGTGGGGTTTAAGTCTGTAATACTTGGTGTTGTAGGTGCCATTGAAAGGATTAAAGTATCTGGGTGATTTTTTGTTAAAAGCATAGTCGTTGTGACTTCAGCAATGAACATTAGATGGGTAGTAAGTGCTGGTGGTCATCAGAGATGGAGAGGTTTAACTGCATCGGTTGGAAACAAAAGGTGCTTGGATATTTCAAAAATAAATAATGTTCTAGGTGCAGAAAGTGTTCTTCCTGTCCTTCAGGGGGAAAAAAAAGTTAGTTGGTCCAAATTACTTTGTGAGTAAATTGTCTTTGCAAGTTATATGTATATGTGATGTTATAAACTCGAATCCTGTCTTTAACTGAAATAACAAGTTTTAGAGTAGAGTCGAATCCAATGTGATGTTTTGAAATTAATTGATTTTAGTTAAATTTCAGTACTTTGAAATGAGCCTGCCATTCATCCAAATATTAAGATTTTTTTTCCAATGTATTTACTTTCTCATGTGCTCTGGTAGTTTGACTTTTTAAAATAATTTTACAAAAACATGGAAATCAGAAACTATTTCCATGCTGAATAAATGCTGGTTTAGTAGGACTTGTTGAGGTCTTTTGAAGTACTTTTTCAAATGCATTACATGACGTTTAGTTATTTAGCTAAAAAAACTGTGTATATATTATCTTGCACTTTCTTATATACTTTTTTATATTTATCAAATGTATATTCTGCAGAAAAGAGTCTGTACAATATTTTACAAGTCTTATATGTACTCCAAATACCACCTATAGATATATATGGAGTCATGAGCATAGCACTTGGGGATTTTGAAAACTTTAATACCCATGTTATTGTTTAATTTATGTCGTTTACTCAGTTTTAAAAGAGATTTCTTACAGATTTTAATTTCTTGTATTTTGAAGTATGACAGAAGTTGCTGTATTCTTCCTGTCATACCCATAATGAGGTGACTTTTTTTAAGAATCCTGCATAAAATAGAGAATCTAGCACACAGCTAGAGAGGAAGAGTGTAGCTGTAAGGTTTGTAACAGGAATACTAATGAATATCCATTGCTTCTTGTACTGAGGAGAAAGGGATAAGTGCTGCAGCCATAATAAAAAAGTTACTTTTATGTTGATCATCTCCTGAGCATTCAGAATTTAACTTAAAGCACGTGATTTGACATCCTAGTTATGTTTTCAGCTTAAAAATGCAGTTTAGAAGAAAACCTGTGAAAACTGGAGTTTTTTACTTATAGTTAATTTTATAGCCTTGAAAGCAGGGCTTCTCAAACTTCCCTCACTGTGGTTCACCTCTTGCCAGAGAGCCTGTCGTGTGTCCCACCACCTCTGCCAGTCAGTACCCCTCTTGTCAGCAGAAACATCCCTGTGGCAACACCTGCAACCACTAGAAAAAAGAAGTCGTGTTAGGAGGGTTTGTTGGGGTGGGTTTCATCTGTGTTCAAAACAAGCACATAATGTGGTGGGGGAGAACACCTCTTTTTGCTCTGCCTTTGAATTCTGGTCTGTCAGCACCTCCCAGCTCCTGCCTGCCTCGCTGCCCTTCAGGCACTGCCTGCTCCTTTGCTCTCCCTCCCTGATACCCACTGCAGTTGCTTCAGAAGATCTGCTGTATCTCATCTCATTAGTGGCTCTCCTTGTCAGGATGGCACTTGGTTTTCTTCCACACCTCTCTTCAGGAAAGAATTCCTCATGCAGAGGAATAATAAGAAGCTTGTGCCCACGTCCTAAGCCCAGCTCAGAGTCTGGGCCGCTTCACGTGAGCCTCTCACTGAGAGGGAGATCTGGAAACTAAGAAGATGAGTCAACACCACATAACCTGCCGTGGATCACCAAGTGGTCTATAAAGCCAAGTCTGAAGGAAGAAAGTCAGCACAGCCCTGAAGGGCTTTTGATGGTGATCTCGGGGTCCTGCAAATACTCCCTTTAGGTGTAGGGACATACCAAAAAGCTGAGAAATGTGATGTGCTGCCAGCTCTTGGAGTTATTCTGAAAAGTCTTTTGATACTTGTTTTTTCTGAAAGTGCAGGCTTTAGGAACGAGGAGGTCACTCAGGCAAGTGTAGCTGAAAGATTCTGAGAACTCGACATGAAGGACAAGAACCATAAATGAATTGGTTTAATAATTGCCATTCTTCTTTAATCATATCTCTTTCTTAGTTTTGTACTGCTCAAGACTGTAATGCTGAAGAACCTCAAGCAAGTCAAGGTCTCTGCTGACCTTATTCCTCAGCAGTTGAAGCAGAGTGCTGTGTTTGTACAGTTGTGTTGGGAAGGGCTTGAACTGAATCGTCCTAACAGCTGTTTGCAGGATGATAGTCTCCATCAGCATAGGAGCACGTGTTATACTGGGATTTTCAGTGCTGTTTCCATGCATGACAAAACCATACAAGATAAAGGAAACAACTAAGAGACTCCCATCATGACTCAGTCATTTGTCTTGAAATTAAATTCAATAAGAAGGTAGAGCATGGTCTGCTCAACTCTGTTGTGTCTGCTGGGGCCTAGACCATCTTTTCCTTTGCCACTGTGCTTGGCCTGGTTCTTCATTAGTCTTCTTCTTATCCTTCTCCAGCACAAAACTGGGGGTGCTTTTTTCCAGTGGGGAGACTCTTTGCCACCTGGCAGCTCTTCATCCTCTGAGTCTGAGAGTCCTTTTTGTTGCTCAGCCAGGAGGGATTTTTTCAGGCTGCAGCTTGAACATCTATTCTGGCTACATTCATTTCACAGGAAGACTTCTGTCTCCTGCTCCCATGTATCAAGACATTTGTTTTAATGTTCCACCTCTGTTGCTGGGAATTTCCTTAGTATGGGATAGTGGTAAGACCAGAAAGATACAGTGGCTAACCCTGGGACAATGCAGGCTTTGGTTAATGTGGAAGAATAACATATTTGGAAGAATACATATGGTCTCACCAAAAGAGAAACAACTCTAAGTACAGACAATGTATGTTCTTGGTTACATCCCAACTCATGGCACTGTTTGACTGTGTTCAGACACTCCTCTTGCCTTTTAACATTACAAATAAAAGGTTGAAAATACACCCTTGCTTTACTAGGATGACAGTGGCTGTGGGTAGATGCAAGGAGTGGATTTTGAAGGTTCTCAATGCCCCACTCCCTTTGTGACCAGGAGTCCCTACAAGGGCTCTGCAGTCCCTTCCCCAGGATGCAGTTTGGGTTGCTGAGGTATCCATTCCACTACTGCCCTTGCAGCTGCTGCCCTGCATTAGGAAAAGAGCATCTAATGGATATGGGGCTGTAGGAAGAGAGCCCAGGTCCTGCCTGCACATCCATTGCCATCTTCCTGCCCTGCTAGGGAGCCTTTTGGCTGGAAGAAGTTTCTGGCTCTTGGCCAAAGGGGAGCTGATATTTTTGAAGTTCATCAGCTAGGCAAAGAGTTTGGAACTGGCTGAAGTTTGTGTTTCCAGTGCCAGCTGCTCGTGATTTGAGTGGAAACACTTTTCTAAGATGTGTGAAAACATAAAAGTTATTAAAATTCCTGGGTGGCTGATTTCCATCTGAATCTGAATAACCATGCTTTTATTAATATCCGGTAATTTACGTCACCAGTGGCGTAACCTCAGTCCTTGGGCTTTGCACTTAAAATGAAAATGTTCCAGTGCAGTGTAGTTTACTGCTACCTCGCAAAGCTGTGAGGGGAATCAGTGCTTCAGTGCCTTGAACTCCCCAGAATAAGCTGATGGCACATTTGCTGCCACTGTCTGGATACATGTAAGAGTTTATAGAAGGGGTTTTGCAACATACACCATCACAAAACACTTGGTGGATGCAAGTTTTTAGAGAAAACGAAGCACAGAGGTTCGAGGAAATGTAAAAATCAGTCTAATGTCATTGATTTTTTCTTCTTCCTTAGTTTTAATGACTTGACACTAAACAATGACAGAGGTAGGATTATCTTGCTTTCTTCAGGATTGTACTTACCCATGTTGTGCCTAACCTGTTATGAATAAAATAGTTTTGTCTCTATTTCTGACAGTGTCTTTCTCCATTGCAAATTCTTCTGTCATTGTATTTTAAGGTGTCTATCATCTTGATATCCAAGTGCCAATTAAAATGCAGAATTATCATACGGCACAATTAAAATAAAAACCAAAGAATCCTAATTTACAAATCTCTAATCTAAATTTATCTCTTTTTCAGTCACTATTTCTTGACTAATTGCAAAAGCAAGTATTTGGAAAGAAAAAGTACCTATCAGATATTTTGTTATCTGACCGCAGGGTATTAAGTGTTTTTAATTGTTTTTCTGATTAACTGCAGGCTCCCAAATTCAAGTAGAAACATATTTGTGTTTTCCATGTGAGATCCTGTACCTTACCAATGGATGAGTGTGTTTCTGGTACTGTACAAGGATTAATGAAATAAAAAAAAACCCCTCTGCTGCTGCTGATTGACCACTGATGGTAAATGTAATTGAATTAGCAGTGCACTAAAATAAATGTAGACAAAATAAATATAGAAAAGAAAATCTGGTGAAAGCTTCTGTAATGTTTTAGATTAATAGGCATACAGAATTCTTCACATTTTTTATTACGTTGTCCCTAGATGAATTCAAAGTAATTGGGGTGGTTAATTTTATTTACACAGAGCCGTTCACAGCGCATTAAATAATAGAGATAATTGAACAAGAATTGTCAAGTGTGTACTGATATCAGACATATTACAGAAGGGAATGTGCATAAAACTTCATTTCTATGCAGCCATTGTTTATGGTAATTAAGTACACAGATTTATCCCTTGGTTGCCTTCCAAGCTTATGGCAACTGCTATTGTTGTGCTCCATTAATATGTAATCAGGAAATAGTTTAATTTTCTAATCTGCAGTTTGAGAATTCACTTTCTAACAACTCTTAATTACTGCATTGCCCTAATGATGCTCATGGTTAGGAAAACTGAACCAATAAACTCCATGGAAGAAGCCAGAGGGGATTATACTTCCAGAGGTGGTGCTTACTTAATAAACTTGTTATGCCTTCACCAGAGGGAGCTCAGTGTCCTTCAAAAGCAACTAATTTTATATTTCAGAGTTGTACATCCCCACAGTGCAAAGAGTTAACGCGGCGGGGGCGACTGTCACTGTGAGTCACTAGAGAACCAGATAAGCGATCCTATCACCACTTTGGTATTTTTCCTACTGTATACTAATTCTGGAGTTTAATTGCACAGGCAATAATGCAATCTATTGTTTGAAAGTGTCCTCGTGGGTTTGTTTTTGTCAAGTTTGTTTTCTTTCATTAGCCACATTAGCTAAATGCCCTATCGTAAAATCTCACACAGACAGATAAGCTCTGTGTATTGACAGCTATCTTATAGTTACTGTTTGGAGAGTGAATCTTAAACTTTAATTGTGTTTTATTTAATCATTTCCATTCTCCACCGGCCCATTGTTCACCTAGATTGTGATTTCTGTGCTGCTG
This sequence comes from Calyptomena viridis, assembly GCA_013390005.1. Taxonomy (NCBI): domain Eukaryota; kingdom Metazoa; phylum Chordata; class Aves; order Passeriformes; family Eurylaimidae; genus Calyptomena; species Calyptomena viridis. The sequence continues at coordinate 375,583 of WEIV01026866.1, forward strand.
CTGTACCTGGTGCAACTCTAAAAGCACCGAAGTTGTTTGGGGTTTGTGCTGCTGCTCTAAGATGAGAATCCAGCTGCTGGGATCTTGCAGTGTATCTGTGCTGACCCTGCCCAGGAGAATACAGTCTGAAAAATGAGATGCGAAAAATGAGAGTTGACATCTGCTGAGTTTTAGCATCGCTGTAGTGTAATACACCTTGGTGTTTCCTCTTAGCACGGGTAGTCCTCTGAGGTGGATCTCAGTTACTGTGGCTTCAGAGTCTTCTACACATCCCGTGAGTTTGGGGAGTTGTTTTCTTTTTTTCCAGCTTGCACCCAATTTCAACACTGCAGATACTCAAAATGGGGCAGAATTGCCATCTCCAAGGCGCTGTCTCACCCCTCCTTTTTCAGTGCAAAAGCTTCATTGTCAGTGGGACTAATTACACAGTGAACCAAACAACAAACATTAGCAAACCTGTAAACACATATGTTGTGTCACTGCAAATTAACTCTTACCAATCGAAAAAGCAGCATATGCTTTGTTGTCACATGTGAAAGGAAAGTCACATGTATTAATTAGTTAGCATTTTACACAGCTTTGAAGATATAAAGGACTGAGGTTTGTAAGAGGGAAACATTTGAATTTCATAGAAAAGGAAAAAGGTTGAGCTAGAAAAGTACAGGCACAAAAAGAGAGTTAAAATAGTTGATTTAGTCTTTTCTAAGAGAATAAAATTTTCACTTCTCATATTAAATATCATCCTGGGATGAATTTGTATTTAGTATTTTTTTGCCCTAATATTCCTTACTGTCCTTTGGCTTTTGCCAGTGTCGGGGCACTGAAACTTGTGTCCCAGAAGATGTGCTCTTCCTTTTAGACATATAAAATAAAATGGACATGTGCAAAAGGTTTTGAAGGCGTAGCATTTGTGTATTACACACAGCCATGTATGGACATACGTGCTGTATTTTATTTTAATAGCAATCCAGGACACATATATAATGTTATGCTACAGTCCCTAAGTGCATATTTAATTAAACCATACATGTTGTCTAACATCAGATAATAAGAAATAACACAACTTTCTGATTGTCTGGCTCTATGGCTTTTCAGACATAAAATGCACAATTTCTTTCTATGAGAGCACATACAGAAAAGAGAAACAACTGTAAAAGAGAAGAGAGAGGGAAGACAAAAGGCACTTGCTGGCCATCAGGTAGCTGAGAGTCTGGGCTGTTGTGTCAGGCCCACAGCTTCCCTCTATCTGCCTCATCTTCATCGTAGTCAACAGCTGTGGTGAGCCTGTGCCTTACAGCTATATTCCAGAAGCCAGGTCTAGAATATATTTTTTTCTTGGGCAGCAGCAGTATCTGGCTGGTTCTTTGGACAGCTTCAGGGCTGGCTGACTGACACCATTGTTAAGCACGCTCGTGTCTGTGAAACTGCTTTTTGGAACCGTCTCAGGGTCAAGTTGCCAGTAAACTGTCTAAGTTGCTTTGTGCTTCAGGATGCTGCTTGGTTCCCCCCACCGCCTTTTTTTTATAATGCTTTCTCTCACCTATTTGAATGATGAGGAATGCACTCCCTGTCAGGTTAACAGAATCAGTCTCTGTGCCTATTGCTTGTGATTATAATGCATGAGGGTGACTTGTTTTGGATATTCCTGTGTCTACTGCCTTGCCTCAAAGGATAGGTCATCGACTGATTAGTAACCTCTTTGCATAATTTTCCCTTGTGAACTCATTCAAGAGTGAATTTTCTACCTATGCTGCTGCATTAAAATCTGCATAGAAAGACAAAAAGAACTTCTACCAGAACAAGCTGTTATGCCCAGAGATAAAGCATGCATTCTTGGGTCTGAAAATGGAAGCAAATAGATAAACATGTATGTATCATCAGGGTTGTATTTCTGCCCTAGACAAAAACAAAGGTGAAGATGAGATTCTCTGCTCCATTCAGTGCCTGCGTCACTGCTCTGGCGTTCCTGGGCCACTCCTTCCCAACTCTGCTCACAGAAATGGCTTTGAGCTTTTTAACCTGGGAGATGTATTTGTTTGTTAGGTTTTCCAGCAAGCAGAAGCATGAAACATCGAGGTGGTAGCCAAAAATGTTGCAGCAAAGTGCATGCATTCAGAGAAATACATTTTTCTTCACTTGTGGGATGACTCAGAAATACTGCTGTTAATGTATATGGAAAGGGCCAAATCCTGAGATGGCAGAAACAGAGGTAGCTTGCTTGAAATAAATGAAATTATCTCGGGTTTAGAGCACAGGGAGATCTAATCTTACACTCCTTGCTTTCATTCACAACCACAGCTTCCAAGCTGGAGCATGTGGGGACACTTTCAGGCTTTTGTACTCAATAGTAAAGTGAGCTCTTTTCCAATAGCTATAGATTGCTTTCTAATAAATATATTGCACCTGCACAGGCAGCTTTCTTTTAGGGAATGGGTATCCTAAAATAGTCCTGTATGGCTCTACATGTCCATCAGGTTAGTGGTAAGAAACATTTGGAAGTAGTATCTGTGCCCCCTGATTTCCCTACACCCAAAATGTTTCACCTTTGCAAATTTAAATATTATTTCTACTTAGAAGTCAAACTGCTCATCATCACCCTAGTTTGACTAAAGGTTTAAGCTGAAGTACGTGAGCAGCATAGCATACATTTCTTGCTCAGAAACACAAACAGCTAGCCAGGCTCTAAGTATATTATCAGGCAAGTTCTTTCAGAAACGTATTGCTAAAGAAGCTTAACATTAATTATTGTAACTTTGGGAAGATTACATCCACACTAGCCTTGTAAGAAGCAGCATACACTTCTTGACCTCCAATGCTAGAGCTTTAAGACACAAGAATGGCATTTTACCAACTTTAATGGGATAACCAGTATTAATCTTTCAGCAGTAAGGGAAGAAAAAGTGTTTAGAGTATAATACCCTTCTGAGTTCTGATAGAGGCTGCCTGTTGTGTGTACTGCAGTCATAATTTATTTGTTTCTCTCTGTTGTTTTGGTTTTGTTTTCTTAATTATTTAAGGAGAAAATCATACTAGATTTTTTTTTTTAACTAACCAATTTACATATTGGCTTCTAGCCCCAGCCGTTCTTTCTGTTTGAATGCCAACTTTTTTATGTGGTCTGGTTTGAAAATTTCTTGCCAGCAATATTTGTGAGAGCTCTGCTGTACGTCTAGTAAAGAAAAGCGCGAGAAGTTGCAATTGCCAAGTTGCAGACCTTCCAAAATTAATGGATTTCCTTCACTTCCATTGAATACACGGTCTACAAAGTAGAGAGAAAAAGATGTACAGTATGAATGAGAACTAATATCCCCCCTCATATCTCTTCTGCTTGGGAAACACTGTAGTCTGGCTCTGCTGAGGTCAGTTATTTACCTTTCATAAATACAGAGTAAAAGTTATAGTTTCACAAAGCATTCTTAATTAAAAATTAGGTTGATGCTGCTGTGTGCTTCACAGAATCCATAATGATCAACTGGCAAATAAAGAAACTGCAGCAGGATTTCAAGCACATCTCTATTTACATAGTTCAGCACATGAGATCGCTGGATTATGATTAATTTTAATAGCTACATTAAAAAATACATCTAACATCGTTCTTAATTAGAATAATCTCTAAAGCCAGTTAAATGTTTCAGAAGACAAACAGTTTAATTAGCTAACCTACAGAGGCTCCCCTCCCCCAAATGTGCAGTAGTCTTAGACTTGGTGTTAGCCTTTCAAGCAGTCTTAAACAATCGGATGAAAAGGGATTTTAGGAAGATTAGAGGACGGGATGCTTTAGACGTTGTCCGTTAATCATGAGATATGCACCATCTACAAAGTTTCACAAAGAAATGAGAATTTAAATAAAATTTACTTCGGTTATCTAGTTAGCATGAATTACAAGTTATAACATCCAGTGATAAGACTATTTAATAAATGTATTCTTTTAATTGTTGATATGAGCAAAAGTACATGCTGGGGTGTAGTAGCAAATGATATACCAGATTAACATTCTGAAAGGGACAATGCTTTTTTTCCCAGAAACCAGGCCTTTGTTGAACTATCCCAGGGTGCCACTAGAATTTTTTTTTAAGGGATTCAAACTAAAAGTTCAAATAGAATTGTTAGAGTTGGATCTTCAATTTCTCTCCTACCCATCTTCAAAGAATTCTGAGAAAGATTTGGGGCAGTTTCTTTAGCTTGGTTTCTTTTTACTGTTTTGTTTTGGTTTAATTTAAGCAAGATTACTTTGGGGGCTTAGTGGGTTTTTTTAATTTGCTCAGGTACAACCTTGTTTTTTTCCCAGACATAAGGAAGGCTAAACAATTTATACCTTTCTTGCCTCCACTTCTGTATTTTCTGCTTGATTTCTTCTTAGTTTAAAATTAGAGGAGTTTTTTTGATCTCAAAGAAGTGTACTGAGCTTTCTTCTGAACGTCCTACGTAAATACTCATTTCTCACTTCTTCTAGGAGATTTGTCATTGTCCTTTTTATTCTCGAAGCCAAAAAATTGGTGTCTCTCACCTAAATTAGTTGCAGCAGCAGCATCAAACTTTCCTAGACCGAGGCGGCTTTATTTTAAATAAATCCCCTCGCTTTCAATCCCTATCCACAAACCCTGGGGGGAACTGTTTACCTGTGCAGAGAAGCAAAGGCCAGCTCTTAAACAGGAGACATTGACCTCCTTCAGCTCCTGCCCCCTGAATTTGTGACAAACAGATCCATGGTGTATGGAGCCCCTTGGGAAAATGCAAATGTCCACAAATCACCTCTTTTAACATGGGGCAAGAGAGGCTTAAGTCAAATGTCACACCTGCCCTGGGATGCTCGGAAAGGTGTGTGTGTCGGGCACCCCTTTTCACTGTAGAACGAGAGGTTAAAACTCAAGACAAAAATGAAAAACGGGGGGGGGGGAAAAAAAGAAAAGAAAAAAGAAACAATTCTGGATATCTGCGAGTTGGCTGATGTGACCCTGTGCCACCTACCAGTGTGCTGGCTGTGACCCAGCGACGTGATACTCCAACAAGCTGAAAGAGATGACTCTCTCCGCTTTCTTTTGACCTCCCAAGACAGCTGCCTGGTAGGGACCAAATGGCAGGGAAGAAGAATATCTGCCTCACACCTGCTTTCTCCAAACTGCCTGCCACAGTGCCACCGTGCCCACCCGTTTTCCTTGGGAGGCAACCCCATCCCTGGCCCCCTCTCCATGGAATACCAGGACAGGATAGTTAAGATAGTTTTCTCTTCTTCAAAACATCATTAGGATTGAAAAAATGAATCTCTTGCTTGCACATTTTGCATAAATACATGGTAAGTTATCAATTGATGTTCAAATAGCTTAATTGAGTTTGAGGGGGGAAAGGTCATTTAATTGGTCTATTGAAATGTTAACAGAAACAGATATGGCAAGGGATAGACTTTAATGGCTGCAGTGTGGCACTGATGTCTGCATTCACTTGCAAAATTGTTAATTAGGGCACTTTGGTAGTTCATTTGCTTTTGTATTGATGTGCTTAGTCCAACGAGAGAAACTGGGTTTATATAGGGTATTTACATGGGACGGCAGAGGCTTTCCATACAGTCAGGAATAAGGAAAATACCGTATAAATCAAAATTGGTTTATGATTTGTGCCAGTGTCTTCATTTACATCCTACAGGCTACGCACGTCATTTTCTAGTGGCTGGTGTATTTTTGTGTGTGATTAAGTTTGATATATTTGGGTTCATGTTTTTAATCATTGTAGTTAAGGACTTAAATAATGCTATAATAATGATTTTTTTAAAGTTACATATACAAAACCTTTTAGGCTGGACTAAAACAAGACGTACGGCAAAACAAGGAATTTGATCTCGGTGCTCTGTGAGCCCTGGAGGAAGGCGTCACCTCCTTAAATGCATACCAAAAGAATATATTCGGTTGCGATTCCTGGCCCACAGTCATCAGTGCCAGTGAAATTACAAAACCACTCCTCAGTTATAACTTGAGGTCCATCGAGCCTCCCTTGCAGAACATAAACCTCTAAGGTATTGGCATTTTGCGCGTGGGAATGGCAAAATTGCATGAAGTGTCCACTAACGTTTTTGAGGGCAGTAATTGCAGGGATTAATCCCGGTGCCGTTTCCTAATAGACTTGCTGGATGCAAAGCTTTATATTTGACTTGGCTGGACGAAGGCTGTATTGAGTAGAGTTTATAATAAAGGTACTCTTTATAAACAGAGGCGAGTGAAAACCTAAGTAGCTATGAATCATCACTTTTATACCGGGGATCCTGTTGTCCTCCCGGAACAGGTTGGGGGAGAAGAGGACATTTTGCAGCAGATAATGTGCCGTTCCTAACAGCTCTGAAGTGAAAGGGACTTTTTGTTCGTTTTCCATACATTGTGATTTGACATTTGGGTGCTGTGCCTGCCGCCTGTTCAGCGCTCGGGGCTTTGGTCCCTAGTTTGTGATGGAGCATTTCTTTTTAAACTGCAGGCATTCCTGTAGCCAGAGTGGACATCGGCTTCATTCACTCATATGTATTTGGGAGAGTACTTACATGAAGATCACAAATATGCACAGCACAGCTATCTAGTTCTGCAAGTTTAATCCGAGCCCCAGAAAGTTTCATTGTGGCCCTATGCAAATGTATTTACATAGGAATGGGTCTTGGGTCCTTTAAAGAAGGCAACAAAGTTGGAAGACTGAGGCCAACAAATAAATGAAAGTTTCTCTAAATCCATTGGATAATAGAGGCAGTGTTAAGGCTAACCACAGTGTTGAACTAAACAGAGGGATTACTCCTGGGTTTTGCATCAGTTGTTTTCTGCCGGGTGGCCTCACTTGTCAAAAAAAAAAAGTTTAACGGGCAAACATTCACATGGCACATTGAGAAAAGAAGTATGCTTAATTCCATCAAAGCTCAGAAATCAGTCATTAATTTATTCTAACCTCCAATTGTTGGTCATTTGTGAAACATCTGGCCTTTAAGTCATAAGAACCTAAACATAAATAGAATGTGAGTTCTCCTGAGGATGGAAGCTGGGTGTAGTGGGGGTGCTGTGTCAGTGTATGTACGTGAGCATGAGCGTATGTATGTCTGTGTATTGCAGAGGCTGAAACTGCCACTTACTTTTGGAGACTTTGAAACGTTTTAAAACGATTCCTTCAGTTAATTTACTCTCAAAATTAGATTATTGTTCATTTGCATCTTGGAAAAGTTCTGCCATTCAAAAGAGTCTCTTTCTTCATGGTGGGTTAACAGTTAGATATTTAGCAATCTTGCAGCTTGCTAGTCAGAAATAGTTTCTAATGAAGTTGAAATTTGAGATAGAAAATATATAAAAGCTTTCAGGAAAGACATACCCTATTTTCCATATGGCTAAGTAATTGTTATGATATTTGTTTTAAAGCTGGACTTAGACACTCCTGACTGCCCTCTAATTTGATATGGTTGGTCCCGGCGATTCTTCTGGAGGAAACTTTCGTAGTAGAATGCAGTGAAGGAGATAAATAATTTTGCAGCTATAAGCACATGGCAAAGTATAGAAAATAATTCGGTCGCCCTCACTGTTGTGCAGATAACAGTCTCCAGGTTATTTCCCTCTGCTGGGAGTTGGAGCTCGAGTGAAAAGGAACTGAGTGTTTAAAAGGAGATTTAAAATAAAGGTGGCATCTCGGAGCTGACAAAATTCTGCCTTTTGTTAAGCTTAGAATAACGTCTGCTATTTGAGGGTTAGGGTGTTGCTCTTAGCTGGGGAGGGAATGTAGTTCTTCATGTATAGCTCAAATGTGGCAACATCTCCCATGATGAAATTTCTTGTATTTCACATGAGTACAATGAGAGGCATAGAGTGAAATTACGTTATAAATATGATGGGAAAATTTAGATCTGTCAATCCATACCGCTACATGCGTTTCTCAGAGCTTTCTGTTTTCAGGTATTTACCTTCTTGTACTTTTTGTTTTGTTTTTTAAATGCCTCTTTGACCTGGCCATTTGCTTTTCTTACTCAGCAGAGGCTGACTGCAGCTCTCAGGCTGTTTTGAGGCTAACGATAATTATGCTATCCAAATGCATAACAAAAAGAAAGAATTTTGAAGGTTTTGCATAAAGCAGCTCTTTCTCTTAATATTTGTTTATCCTTTCCTCCTTGCTAAGTAAAAAAATTTTGAATCCACACTCCATTGTGAAATTACTGTATTCCAAATCTAGACCATTGTAACTCCTTTCAAGCCAGGTTTAATCCTTTCCTACTAAAAGGATATCTGTGATTTTGGCAGCCTGACACACATTATATTAAAAAAAAATAAAATACCCAATGAGTAAATTAGAGGTGACTTAATATATTTTGATTCCTAGCATTTCCTTGTCCCTGCCATAGTGTGGCTGGAATTTGGCAGTGTGAATGAGAAGTGTGTGGGAATCCATGGGCACTCACATGTTGCACGGTGTGTGTACAAGTGTTCATGTGTGCCCGACCCACCCAACACAATATGTAAAAAGTCACGTTTCAACTTGGTTAACGCACTCATTTCCGAGGCACTGATGTCCAAAGTATTGGTAGGGTAGTGGAGATGAGAGGGAAAAAAAAAAATCTCTTTAAACAGCTTGTGAAATGTAATGTTTGAAATGGCTCTTTGAGAACGTGTAGATTATGGCTTGTGTAGTGACTCTTCCCAGCTCTCTGGGAAATGAGCTGTTGACATTCTTTTGGGTCATCATCCGAGATAGGAGGGCAACCACAAGGATTTAGCAGATAAATTCATCCAAAAAGACCTTTATCCATTTCGTTGCAACTTGGAAACATTCATGTCGAATAGCAGCATTAATGTAGCCCTTTTAGCCCTTCAAAGTGAGCCTTATGTTAAAAAAAATGAAAAAGAAAGAAAAAAAAACACTAAAAAAAAGAAATCAAATGACCAGAGTAATAACTTCTATAGGTCTTCTAAGAGGTAATTCATTATTTACATAATTCTGGAGCATAAACTCATCTTTCCTTCGAGAGGCTCTGAAATAGAATTGTTGGTCTTACACAGTGAAAGAGTCTCTTTTGAATTCTAATCGACTGGATCTGGCTCAAATTCTTTTCTAGTTTATTGTAAACAGTGGAATTTAAATTAATTTCTTCTTATCTTGTGTTTTGAAGAAGACTAGCAACATGGTTCAAAGGTTTTATTTTTATATACTGCTCAGAGTTTATTTTACTTGGGGATTTCTATGTGTTTGGAGGTTTTTTTAACTTTATAAACCCAGTGTCAGGCAGGATGGGCTTTGACAGCCAGATGACAATAATGCATTAGCATAGGTGATTATGAAATAAACTGAGGAAAAAAATGACTTTTTTTTTTTTTTTTACTTGAACTCGAATGATATTATATAGGCTGAATGTGCAGGCAAGGTTCCCACAATGCACTGTGAAAACCTAGGCTAACAACCACCCTGCTGCGTTGAAAACCCCAAAAAAAGACAAAAGCACAATGAAATAGAAAGCTTACCACCGGTAGCTTTCAAAACGACAAACTAGGCAAACTATACATCTCCACCACTCCAATTTTGTCAGAATGCTAATGAGCTTGCTCTGATCTTTACTCGGCTTCCCGTGTTTTCTACATCTTCAAGGACCACATGGCGCTAGCAAAATAAAGACAACTAAATGAGAATTTCGAATGCTTTTTGTGTTGGGACCTGGTGCCTTTCAGTTGACGCACTCGTTGAATATTCTCAACTTAAAAGCGTACAACAGGGGGCTGGGTATGAACTTTTTAGCAGGGGGAAATTTGTACAAAAGTAAATGAGTGTGATGAGGAAAATATGAGAAAAATTTCTGATTAATTTCCGCTCTATAATATCAATGACACCTTCAGCCCCTCTCATACTCCTCTAACAAGAGATGCTGATAAAAGATGAATGATTCTGTGTTGTTCACAGTGAATGTTTAGTGGTTTTTTAATAGCGGCATTCTACATAAAAGGCACCAGGAAGTACTCTGCATTAGCAGTTGAGATCACTAGTTAATAGGATGATGTCTTTTAGCTTTTGTCACAAGATTATTAGAAAGGATGGGTTTCTGTTCTCATCCCGACATACTTTAGAGTGCTTGTTGAGTACAAGTGCTAAAATACAGGTTTCTCAGTATTGTTTCGCATGCAAAGTAAAAACCCTTTTAATGCAACACCTTTTACTTTTTTTTTACCAGGTGATTTTTGTCATTGATCTCTTATCTGCCCCCTTTAGCTGTATTAATCACTTGGAGTGGTCTGCTTCTCAATGGGGGCTTGATGATGTATATGTGTATAGATTCACTATCAAAAATAAATCCTTTATGTGCTCTGCACCTTCACAATCCTGATTATGGAGCTGTGTTTACCAGCCTGTATTATACCATCTTGAATGCTCCTTACTGGAGTCGTCCAGTCTGCAATAGAAGTCCATGCTAGAGGAGGGAGGGGTGAGCTAGGAGGAGGCATCCTATTCCCTAAGCCAAATTTTGTCTTTCAAAAACAATTGAATTCACAATTCTCTTTGGAATTCCCAGAAGTAAATACAGATTTGTATTCACCAGTGTCAGGGCTTGGGGAAGAAAATGATGAATGTTCAGTTTTGCTTGAGAAATTAATTTAAAAATTGGTTTTGTTACCTCTTCAAGCTCACAAAGCAGACAGTACGAAAAATAAATGTGCATCTACATAAGAAGGAAAAAAAATATTAATAGTCTTTTCGTATTTTCATATCTTGCCTAAATGAGAAAGAATAAATTAATACAACCATAAGTTTTATAGCAGTTTGTCAGCCTGGCTCTCCTGCACTGTTGCTTTGCTTAGATCTGCATGATTAATCTCAGGTGAACCAAAAACTTGCCAAGCCACGAGATGGTAATGAGTTGTCCAACCATGTTGTGAAAGACAAAGATGCACATCTCAAAGCAAAGAAAGAGAAGGGCAACATCACAACAGCCTTTCTGGCAAGACAGAAAAATTTCAAGTATCTCTGACAACAACATCTTTGCCACTTAGCTTTTTATGTTTAGTGTAAGTAGTGACTGATAGCGTTTACCAAAAAATCTGGGTACATGGATGATACATATGTGACACTGGTTTGGGTCTCTGCTGGTGCTAGTTTGTGAACATTCCCTGTTGGAACTACCTAATGATCAGGAGGCTGGAATGATATTACTGACAGCAATTTGTGTTGGATGGAAGGAGAGGTTTTTGACATGAGCAAAAGAGTTAGTGATTTTTACTGTAACACAACAGTTCACAGAAACTATGCATTGATAGTCACTGCATATTTTTGGAAGCAAAGCAATATTACAAAGCATTTGATACTTCTCTCTCCAGTGTGCAGGAACATTAGCTTGCTGCCAGGGTTTTGGTAATGGGAGTTGTGACAACTACCAAAACCCCAGGTGAAAGAAGTGCAGTGACACTGTGATAAAGATCTCATTGACAATATGGTACCTGTGATTCTCTGTTGCATCCAGGTATGATTTGACTGACCTGAAGCTCGCTGAGCTTTGTAGAGATGCCTGCTAGGACATGCAGTGCAAAGCCATTCATGAAAATTTGTTAATGCAAAGAAACTGGCACGCCAGTAGCTTGGTTTTATGACATGAGTCTTCAGGGTCCAGATCACAAACACATACACAAATTTCCGCCCAAGTATGTGTTTGGTAGTTGCCAGAATCATGCATTTTATGAGCAGTTGAGAACTTCTTGAGTTCCTGAGGCTTGTCGACCTCTCTCCTGTTTCCTTTCTGTGATGTTGCCTCCAGGGTCTCTTATTGGCAAACGCTTTCCAATCTCTGTCTCTTCCCATTAACAGTTCCTACGAAGCAATCTTGACTTGCTTTTGGTAAAGAAAGACAGTCTGGCCATACTTCTCCAAATACCCAGCATTTGTATAGCTGAGAATCTTCCACAAAACAAACCCCGGAGTTCGTGGTTCTGACTCTTTAATTCATCACATCTCTTCAGTCTTAGGTCTGCGTGTTGGTAGGCAGAAGTTCACAGGAGACCAAACATGGGCAGCATGGATGTTCAGCCTTCCTAGGCCAAGTTCATTAAATCATTAAAGCAGCTCAGCAGCACCAATGGCCATATTTATGTTTTTCTCAAAGTAACCCAGAATTGCCATTGGCTGGAAGGACTGAGTGATAAGTCAGCCTTCTCTCCATGAACTTTCCTGGCTTTTGTAGCCTCCATGGCCTTGAAAGAACCTGTCAACAGGTTGAAGCCAGCTTGAAGAACAGAGCCCAAGTACAACACTGACCACATGGCAGGAGACTACTCTGGGAGAGCCCTAGGCACTACGAATAGACTTGCAAGCCTTCCAAAATCCTACAAGACCCAACAGACACTTGCTTCTTTTAGCTGATTTCCATCTTTCTTTGTGGTATTGCAGTATAAATGCTCTTTCATGTGGTAGGCATGGTCTTTGGCTTTATGCCTGGAAGTTAGTTTTCTCTACAAGCAGCATCTGCCTGTGAAGAGAAGGTGAGAAAAAAGGCACTGTGGTCACCCCGAGGCTCCTGGCCCACAACGCCACTGCAGTCTGCAGAGATCACTGTTATTTCTCCTTGGTTTTCTCCCATTTACCACCACAAAC
>WEIV01026866.1:392635-403642 GCA_013390005.1 Calyptomena viridis
AGAGAGGGAAGAGAAAAGGCGGGGTGTGAGGGGGGGAGCAGAAAGGAAGAGGGGGAAAAAGAAAATAAATTAGAGGAACCCTGCCAGAACCCTCCTCGGGTTAAAGTCCGACATTAAAAACTGTATTGACTTTTTACATAAAGGCACGTGTACTTACTGTTTCATCTGAGTTTCTGCTTCTGCATTTTTCAAATCTCTTACCAAGCAGTTTGCATGCATATGATGTTTGCAGCACTGCCCACTCTTATTTGAAGACTGTTTTCAGAAGTCATTATTGAACTATAGGATAAAAAGGTATGAGCATAATTACGTGTTAAAGAGAATAAATATGTTCTGCTAGATAGTTAACCAGATGAGGTTAAACAAGATAAGATGAATTCTGGTCTTTTTAGAAAACTGGCAGTCTTCATTTTAAGCTACAATGTAAAGTGCTTTATCCTGAGATTAGGTATTGTGGCAGAAGCTAAAACTGCCTTTTTCCCCTAACCGTGCCAGAATACAACCTCCTTTTCTTTCTGCACTAACAAGACTGCTTTACCACCACAGCCCACTCTAAGTAATTAAATCAATCCTTTGTACTTACCGTATTCTCCTCTAGTGACGGTACTAGATCTGATTATATGCTTCATGCATATTCAAAGTACAGCACTGACAGCTCTTTAATGAGCTCTTACTTAATCAGTACGAACAATGTTCATCTTGTTCTTTTTTTCCTCATACATTAGAGCTAGGAACAGTTGGGGAAAAAATGAAACATCCAGCATTCATTTGAAAAATATATTGTACTTTGAAAAGTGTCTAAGCTGGAGAAGTTGCATTCTGCCCTTTAAAAGTCTGATGGACAAATTGGATTACTAGTATTGGATTAAATAACAAATGGTTAGAGGAGAAATGAGAAAAGCTCGCTGTGATCACAGGCTTTAATATTTTTTGTTACTTATAAAGCTGAAGGGGTCTTTAACCAGTTATTAAAGTCAGGATTAATTTGTAATGGTCCAACTTACTAGCTTTAAAAGGGTTTTGTTGTTGTTTATCAAAAACAATGGTGTAATGCATGTATTATGGAAAAAATTTAAGTTTAGGATTGTGGGCTATTTATAGATTTTCAGCAACTTGTACTGGCTTAGATAAGGGGTTTGCATGTGTGGGATCGATTTGTTCTCAAGCATGGAGTTTTTTGCTTCATTAAATAATCTGTGCAGTTTGTTGGGTTTTTTGCCCCAAGAACAACACAGATATTTTCCCAGTTTGAATTTTCAAGCATTTGTAGCAAGTCAGTTAAACACTTGTTTTCCACTTGGAAAGTGGAAACAACAACCATCTGAGCAGCAGCAAGGTTTTACAGAGTGAAACTGTGCTGAAGAAAGGATTTTTCTAATTTTTTATTTAGAAATCGTAAATGTGAGTTTAGCTTGCAATATCTTTAGTGAGAAGGCTCAGTTTTTCTTTGTTGAAAGTGTTTCATGTGCATCCTTTCACCAAGGGGAAAAAAAAAATGAAGTACTGCTCTAATGCTAGTTAGTGTATTTGCCAAAGAGTTATTTAAATTTCTTATACATGTGAGTTCCTCTTTATTTTGCTTGCCTGGGAAGAATCTGTTTCAGCTCCATGCACAAGAATTTAAAAGCTGACGGTCGACAAATAAAATATCAGCATCGACTACTATTAATATTGCACACATGTGTCATTTCACTGATCAAAAAGGCCTTCACCAGGGTAAAATTGGCCTTTTTCCAGATTGCAAGCTTTTTCTCAGCTTTTTCTTTTTTGCTCTTTCTTCTTTTGTTGCTGCCCGGGGATTTGTGCCTATCGCAGCCCATATCACATGACCGGTGTCAGGGCATCACATGGGTCCAAAGCGAATACAAAAACAGATTTAAAATTCGCTCAAAACAATCGAGACTTTGTTAATTCACTTTTCAACCAGCCTATTTTGTGGGTATTGCCTGTGCTTTGGTGTCAGTGTGGATATATTAAAATAGGCACCTGCGCGGATCTGACTCGACAGCGCCAAGCTTTACCTAAATCTTTTCTCATTATATGTTGCAACTAACTTTATTTAGGAAGAATGCATTAATAGAAGGAAGATTATATCTGAAGTTTATGTCCTTAACCTGAAATTGCATGGCACAAAAGTCAAGTTCAGATCCACCACTGAGTCAAACATCTTGGAAACATCCTTCTCTCCCCCATTTCTTTTTCGAGGCTTGCAAAATTGTATATATGCAGCAAGAGCTTGTATTTATAATCTTTTAGCTAGAGACACCAGACCACCCCAAAACTAAATTGATTGAAATGTTGCTGTAGCCGTGGATGTCTGGCTGTGAGAACTTTGCCACATTGCTGGTAAAAAAATCTTGTGCTTTACAGAATAGACCGGTCATTTTGCAAGGATTAAAAAAGCAATCTATCCTCTTCTTCTTGCCCTCTCCCCTAAATAAATTTCAACTACTTGCTGCATTTCAACAAAAGGTTGCTAATACTGATTATCATCTACTTCTAAAAGCAGATCCTGTTAGATGGACCAATACAGCAGCAAGGCCTTTGATCTGTAACTCAACAGCAAAGTGTGCTGAACTACTGAATGTAGTAAATGCTGTGGTGTGGTAATTTATGCACAAAACCTGAAGTGGAGGTCTTGGGGGAGAGCATTTCTACATGGCAGATTTGTTCTTTCATTGCTTCATTGTCCAGGAGCTGGACCATGCTCCTTTTGCTTGGAAAAAGGCTGAAGGGCCATCCCCACTTTGGGATGCTCTGCCCTTCTGTCTCATTGCTAGCAAATCTTGCCCCTAAAAGCACCCTTCCAGGAAGCTTCATCAACCAGGCACTTCCCAAGATTGTAAATGGATATGGCATCAGAGAGAAGATGCTGTAACTTTTTCTTACTGTGTTTGTCCACCAGTTCCATCCCAAGCTGCCCCACTTCCCTGTTCATCTTCTTTTCATTTGCTTGTGTGGACACAACAAGCCCAAAGGCCACAGCAGAGGGAATCAAACAGTTTGGAGAAGGCCAGAGAACTTCCCAACAGGGTCATAGCCTGGTGAGGATGTGATTCTCCATGTAGATGTGGGCTTGCACACTTCATTGGGGTGGGAACATGCATGTATGTGCAAGCATTTGAAACACTCCCATCCAGAAACTGAAAGCTTTGGTTTAGAGCGAAACAATGTTTTTTCTGGTGCCCTTCCAGCTTCACGTGCTAGAAATTGCTTCTTTGCAACTAGGGATCCTATGGTTCAAGTTAATAAGATAGCATCCCCCAGTGTGCAGCACTTTGCCTCAGAGATTTCAAAACCCTTTCCAAACACCAAAGAATTAACTTCAGCACCCTTGCAGGATCAGAATGGGTGATTATTCCCATATTGCACGTGGGGTGCTTGAACTCAGGTCTGCCCACAGTCTCCCAGTGAAGCAGTACTCCGAAGACTCAGTTCCTTTGCTGCTGTTCCAGGTTTATTCCTAGATTAATTTTAAGCATAGGAAATGTGTGAGTTTCATAATTCAGTGAGGACCATATAGTCTTTGCTCTTCAGCTTGAGTGGAGAGATGAGAATGGCAGGTTATCACAGAGGCACAGCCTGCACAAAGGACTTTCTCCTGGTCTCCGAGCTCAGAGTAGAATTTGGTTCAGCAGCCCTGCTACGTGGAAAGCACAGTCAGGAGCCTTCTGGATGCTCATCTACCTTTCCCTCATGTGGCCTGGTGGTGCAGTGTTGGTTACACAGAGTCCTGGAGGGTCTGGTAGAGCATAGAACTGGCTGCAGGTGGGCTGTGCAGGGTCCTGATCCTGACCCTTCCTGGGATGGATGTGGGCTGGGGAAAGGGATGCTAGTCCATGCATACACACGTAAGGACCCTTAGGCACCTGGACCCCAAGGTTATGGGTGTTTGTGCAGCTCTTTTCCATCCAAAAGAGTGGCCATAAACAGAGAAACTGAGCAGGTGCCCACACCTTGGCCAAGGGTCCAGGATTACCATCTCCTCTGCAGCTCCTTTGATCCCTACCACGTCATCCTGGGTTTGCATGGGTGGACTGGAACTTGCCCACAGGAATTGTTTGTGTGTGTGATGGTGACCTTTAGCAGTAAGGTTTTTTTCATTGAGAGCATTGCAGCAATATTAGTTAATTTGTGAGAATTTAAGGTACGGTCCTTTTTAAAAGGTATTTATATTAGGTCAGGGTATCAGCGTGATAAAGAACACTAAAATGTATGCTGAAGAATGACTGCTTTCAAAGATTATTTATGAAGCAGGCAGGACTTGTAGTCATATGATATTTTTACCATTTGAGAATATGCCTTGTCATGCTCAGTGATACTGGAGACCGATACTCCAAAACCTGAAATGAAATGTTTTTGAAATGCCACATAAGTAATGAAGTTCTTCTCACTGCAGGAAGAAACACAGAAGAAGAAGAAGCTATGATGCAGGAATGGTTCATGCTGGTTAATAAGAAGAATGCCTTAATAAGACGAATGAACCAACTTTCTCTTCTGTAAGTACAGATGAACATATGTGTTTACAAGAGAATGATATACCAAAATATTTACCCTCCAGATGCAAGAATTTTTTTACTCTCTTCCCATTAGGCTTCAAAAATAACCCCTCAAAAGTGAGTGGTGGTGATGTGTTACACATTGAGTAACTTGTTTCTCTCGTATTTCAGACTTGAAAATGAGAAACGTGCAATGACACAAGATTAGCCAGAGCTGTGAAAGAAGAACTTAAAGAAATATTAAACACTGTTACATTTTCAGAGGCCCAACAGTAGAATAAAATTACATTTTAGAAATGCACAGATAGATTTGGATTGTGCCTCAGATGAGACAGGTGAAGTCTGTTCAGAGAGAGAGCAAAATTTGAGTGACTACCTGCTTTGTAGAAATCCTCAATCCCATCACTAGTTCAGCACCAGGTTCAGCACCAGGTTCAAATAAGGATATTAATAAATCAGAGTACAGTGATACCATCCATACTGCAAAGTAAGGACTAATAAACTTTTTTCAGTGGCACCATCAAGGAAGGGAGAAGGTGCTGCTCGTTTTCAGAGCCACTCTGCCCTGAGTGCTTCTTTCAGTGTGATGATATTTCTTTCCATAATGCCACCTAGTGTAGATGCCTGCATACTTCCCTGGGAAGAGCCTCTGCTCACCTACTTCCTACTGGGTCTGAACTTTACAGAGGATTCTACCTTCAAAATATTAAGCTTTCTAATCTCTTTTCTTGTTTTTGTTGTTCATTAGGGCAGAATGTATATAGAACAATACTTCCAGTGTCATATTATCCTGGTGAATAGGTTGATGCTGAAATTTGTTCATTAGATCTGAGGGAATGTTTTATACTTAGGACATTCCACAACAGCTGCTCCAAAGATGAATATGAAATAACTGCATCCTGTAGCACAGTGGAGTTAAACTGATGGAATTAAAGCTGACCTAACATTAAATGAAAAGGCCCTGCTACTGAATAGGCCACCTGAGCCAGGTTTTAAGTTTGTGTATCATTTGTTTGGAGTAGCTTAAACTTAAAGAGAAAAGTCAGTGGCGAGTCCTAAAATCAATGTAAGTTAAAGGTGCTTTTAAGGGTTTAATGATTTAGTCATTAACATATTGATGAACATTTGCAACTTGCCTAGGGAAAAAGAACATGACCTAGAAAGGCGCTACGAGCTGCTGAACCGGGAGCTCAGAGCAATGCTGGCTATTGAAGGTAAGAGCAGTGCTGGGGACTGAGGAGGGAATGTTCACTGCTGAAGGGCTCTGGCAAACAGGGAGGCTTCTCTGAAGCCCATGAATAATGCTAAAATTTACATACTTCAGGCAACAGCACACAGCAAATAAGCAAATAAGCAAATAAGCCTTTGCAATCCGATTCTTAAGTTTTATTCAGGAGAAAAAAAAATAGAAGTCCAAGATACAGGGCAAAGAAGTATGGTCTCATTGGAATAAACTTTGAAAATAAAGTAGTGAGGAGGTGTAGAATGTGTCTGGGGCTGCTATTTTTTGTTGTAGCAATGTTCTCTTGCCTTTCCTGTGGCACTGGGCTGCTTTTGATGCTGCAGAAAAAGGCAGGGTTGACCCACAGAAGGGATCTTCCTTCCTTTTAATGTTTCAGACCTGTTTTACAATGGTATCTCATGGGGGGGGGAGGGGGGAAAGTCTTATTCGTTTTGGTGGTAAAACAGTACATTTGTCAAGTAAATATTTCATCACAAGCACCACCAGGATTAGTGGGATCCTTTGCACAGATTTCCTCCCTTCTCTGCAACTCTCCCAGTTTAGTCACCTTACCTGAATGAAGGTAACACTCAGGGGAAGATTGACACAGGATAAGTGAAACAATTGCGTCCTTTCCATAGGGCTTTCCAGTGAATTGTACAATAATCCCGGGGATGATTCATAATAAAAAATAAACATCCAGATAGCTTAAACCATTGCTTGCATTATTTTCTTATTTAAATATCTTAAGTGTTTTCTAATGCTGCCCTGCTTATACCTCTCAGTCACAAATGCTGCCTTATAGTTCAAAGATGTTTGCTTTAAAGTTAATCCTTTGGGCTCTGTAAAATGGACCTTTTGTCTAATCAATGCAAATTGATTTTGCTATTCTGTATTGACCTCTCAACCCTTTGACTGTCCATGGTAATTTCTTTCTTCACCTGATAAGGTACCTGATCCATAATAAATCAATTCTAATTAGTTTGGAGACTTCACTGGGAGCATAAGTTTGTTGGAAAAAAAGCAGCAAGTTTCATGTAGCTTTTTCATATCTCTCCATCTGTGGTTATATTTTCTGCATAAGACTATGTTCAGTATATTCTTGGGTAATCTTGAGTCATAAATATATACATTGCTTTCTGCAGAGACAAGCCAGATTAATTTGGAATCATACATAAAATAATCTAGAACTAGAGAGGAGCTAAGAGATACTGTATTTAAATCCAAAATTTTAATGTTTAATTGCCTCATAAATATATACTTCATTGGAATGTCCTAGCAGCAGCCTTTGAGTATCTAGTAGTCTGTGCCTTTCACACATTGTCTTGAACAAAAATCTGTCTTTTTAAAGTTTCTTTTTGTAAGTTCAGAGGGAGATGCCTAAACTCAAAAAAATCATCTTTTTTTTCTCCCCTCTCTCTTTTTTATCTTTTTTTTTTTTTTTTTTTTTTTTTTTTTTTTTTTGGTTATTCTTNTGGTGATACAATAAACAGAGGTTTAGAAAACAAACATAAAATCTGGATAATTTGGGGATGGGAGGGTTGTTATTTTTATTTCTGCAAAAAAAAGTTCTCATTTAGCATTTTAGCTCTCAATAAGATTATTAGTCTTCTAGAACTTTTAACAGCCTTAAGAAAATGCCTGGGAAAACTCAAAACACACATTTGTGACATCTTGCCTCTCGATGTGCTGGGTGTCTTTCTGTGTTCAAGAGATGCAAAGATGCACTTTTGGGGCAGCAGTGATAAAACCACATGGTTTATATAACATGATTTCCCTGAAGAAGCATGGGCTGCCAGAACAGCCCACCACTGTCTGCTCCGAGGCCATTTAGCCGATTACTAATGAGTGCTTTGCCTCCCTGAAAGAGTTGAAAAGACAGATCTCACTTTTACCAGGACCAATCCCAAACCTGAAGTATATGGACAGGAAAAATAAATAAATACATACATATATATATGTAACAGGATGGGATCGGTTTGTTCGTCTAAAAAAGGCAGAACGCACCGACCCAGACTGGAACTTAAAAAAGTCTTTGAACGGTAGTAATTACTGTTTGGGCAAATTGCTCTAACTCTTCCACGCGTGACTATGCTGTCTAAAAATCTGTCAACCAATTTACTTAGGAAAAAAGAGATCCTTGCAGAAGGTAGGAGCCTGCTGATGGCAGATAAAGGCGGTTCTCGCCCTGCCTGCACGGGCAGCGGTGCTGCCCGTCGGGATGTTCAGTGATGTGGAGAGTGTCCCCTTCTCCAGCCGCTAACGTGGAGGCACGGGCGGCTCCGCAGCCTTTTGGAGGGTTACGGCACTTCCCGGAGAACACAGGAATGACCGAGGGCGGTAAAAAAAGGCATCGTGCCCCCCTCCCCCTGTGAGCCGTAGAGATAAGACAGAGGGAGTTAACGCGCTGCCTTCCTCCAGCTACACAGTGTTCCTCTCGGGCCGTTCCGACCCAGAAGGGCCGGAAATCCCTGCCTGACACGCTAAAGAAAATGCAGGTAACGGGGTCCGTTTTAACCTCTGCACCTTCCCGGGCATCCTGTCTGGCTCTTCGGAGCCGGTGTTGGTGTGCACAAGGTGCTGCATTTCAGAGCCTGCAGCCCAGTGCCGGGATGCCTCACTTTCTTCTCACTCCTTTCTCTTTTTTTTTTTTTCTGTCGAGTTTTAATGCCTCCTTAGAAAAGATAAGTTCATTTTTGCACACCTTGGGGTGGTGTGTTCATTTTCTGCCCAAGAAATGGATCTTCTTTCGGATTTTGTACATCTTGATTTATTCTTGGCTTATAGTTTGAAGTGGGTGCTCTTCTAAAAGGATTTATGCATAGGTTCACTATTTTTGTAGTTATGGTTTATATGATAAGCTTTTTATATTTAAAATCAATATGTAATCCTGTGGAGGAGCTTATCCTCTAAAACCCCATTTGTAAATCTATTTTAGCTTTGTTACACCGCGCAGCCACAGTATTCCATAGATTGATTAGGTTCAGCAGCAGAATCCTATCAAATGGCCTGCTCTGATGATGATGCAAACTCTTTCAGGATTGCTAGTTGACTGGAACTAAAGATAAGACCTGACTGCAATCCCCCAATGTGCTCTTTACAAAACTAGTGTTAATTTTCATCAAAGTGCCAGGCTTATTTATTATAGTGGCAAGGTTGAAGGTTTTACTACGAGAACTTTCGACCATTTCCATTAAAGCATTTCTATGGGAGCTGGACGTCTGTTTGCTCAAAGTAATTATCAGTTTAAGCAGTGGGGGGGGAGGGGGAAGACAATATGAAGTCAATGAAGATGAATAATTGAAAACAATTCTGCTTGTTGTGAATTTAGCAAACTCTGTCATTTGAAACTGCCCCTCGCAAAGTGGTGGTATGGGAGCTTTAGCTTTCAACACTTTTAGCTCATATACAGCCTCAGAGCTTAATCCTATTTTTGTCCAGAGTGTAGCTTTTATAACAGTATTATTCTGAAATCTTCAAATTAATCACAGCCCATATTGTAGCTTCCCAGAGCTGCAGTCAGCCTGGGTAACTATATGTGACAGGTGTTATAGGTAATCCTGGCTTAAAAGGCACAACAGGTAGGAATCAAACTTGAGCACAGTTGCTTTTTTAAACATAGGGATGCTTCCCAAAACTGCTGCCCAGCAGTATTTTGTTGGATAAAACAAAATTGCAAGGTAGTCACCTATAAAATGTTATTTAAATACTTTGAGCCAGTTCCCCTTTTAACCAGTTGCTGCTTGACTCTTACTTATTTGGGGGGGAGGAAAGGCAGACTCCTTTTCCAGAAATCAAAGTAAAATTGCAAGGGAATATTTCTGCCAGGAGGTTTTCCCATGGCATATTTCAAACATTAATAATAAGCAAATAAAAATAAAAACAAAAACAAATAAACAGATTTGTTCCGTGAAGTCCTAATAGGACATTGTTTACTTGACAGGGCAAGAAAAACTGTAGCACTTGGAAAGGGACTTAAAGGAGAAAAATAGTTAAGGGCTGAGCGAAACCTATACTGAAATATTCTGATGGAAGTTTGCTTTCTCAAAAACTAAAATTGCTGCTGAAACTGGGCAACAAGGAGATGAAGAAAAACAAACCAAAAAAAGGCTTTAAAAATATGAAGTGAAAATTAACAAAACTGAAAAAAATTAAATCAAGTCCAGGTAGAGATGATGGATTTCAAGTCCAGTTTCATCCAGAGCTTCATGTGCCCAGATGTGATGGGCAACCTGAGTCTCAGCACAATTCCCAGCTGAAGGGGGGGAAGTTAACCTGAAAGTTAGGAGCCACGTCTGGGGGGAAGCAAACACCCTGAAATTCTCTGCCAAGTCTCTCTCCTTATTTTCTGTCCGGTTCGCTGCCGTGGCCCTTTTCCGGCCAGTTTTGTTATGCTGAGATCCCATTTCGTGTGCAAGGGCTTTATTTGTGGGATAAACCCCTGTAGTTTTGGGAAGCTCCGACTTGCAGAGTGGCAGAGCAGTGTGTTCTAAAGGGGCTGATCTGAAGGAGCTTCCCCAAAAGGAGCGAAAGAGGAAGCAGCAGTCGCAATCGAGAGAGTGCCCAAAGAAGTAGCACCTAAAAGGCTCCTACTACCCGAATTAAAGTAGCTTTGTGGCAGGAGAAATGTCTTGGATTACCAGTAATTTTGGCTGCTAAGACACCTGGAAAATAATTTCCTTAGCAACGGCGGAGGGGAAGGGACACATTTAAAGAAAAGAAAAAAAAAAAAGAGAAAGGAAAAGAAGGGGAAACAGGAAAAGAAGGAGAAAAAGGAGAAAAATNCTTGGATTACCAGTAATTTTGGCTGAGAAGACACCTGGAAAATTATTTCCTTAGCAACGGGGGAGGGGAAGGGACACATTTAAAGAAAAAAAAAAAAAAAAAAAGAGAAAGGAAAAGAAGGGGAAACAGGAAAAGAAGGAGAAAAAGGAGAAAAATAAAAACTTCTGTGAAGTTTCGGCAGTGCCCTGCCGGGCCGATGGTCCGGGAAGGGCTGAAGTGCCACCGCACCGAGTCCCTCCCAGCTCGCAGGACGCGGCCGTGCGTGTTCGCCGCTCGCAGTGTGCCCGCACACGCGTGTCGCCGTGGGTTTTCCTGCGAGCGTGTGGACCCGCGACTCGCTCGTGGGCCCGTGTGCGAGGGAGCGATAAAAGCGGTTACACATTCCTGCCTTTTTGCCGCTCTTCCAACCTTTATTGCATGATGATGCATCTAATTTTTAATTTGTAAATACAAGGCTGAATTCCCTCTAGCACCACTTGCTTTCATAAAGCTTCTGAGCAG
>WEIV01026866.1:412218-467021 GCA_013390005.1 Calyptomena viridis
CTCTTTTTTTTTTTTTTCTGGGGGTACTTTTTGTCGGGACTTTTTTTTTATTATTTCTTTTCCCCCTTTCCCACCGCATACATTTGATTTTATTTTGATTTTTTTTTTCTGCGGGACTTTGGAGGAAACTGCCCGGCTTTTAGCATGATGTCTTACCTCAAACAGCCCCCTTACGGCATGAATGGGCTGGGGCTGACGGGCCCCGCCATGGACCTGCTGCATCCCTCCGTGGGGTACCCGGGTGAGTGCCGCGGACCGCGGCCCCCCCCCAGTCCCACCATCCTCCAGGAAGTGGAGAGGGAAAACTTCTGTCCCGGGCGGGTTTGAAGCAGCCAGTGGGGCCGTCCGGTTTGGGGTGGGCTCAGGGGCGGGTGCCCCCGTTTGCCAGCACCCCTGCCTGGGGAGAGTGGGGTCTGTAGCTGAATTTCCCCCATTCCCGGCGTTTCTTCGTTCTCGCGGGGATTTTTAAGCATAAAAAAGTTTTAAATTAAAAAAAAAATAGACTTATTTCGACACAACGAAATCTCCCCATAGCTCCTGCTGAAGGCAGGCCTGACCCCTCCTCAGCCCTGTGCCCCTCGCCCTGCGTGCAGCGGGACAGGGATGGCAGTCTTAGGGGTGTGGGGGCACTGCCGTTCTTTGGGACCGGCAGCAGGGGTGCAGCTCAGGCCGCTGCTCCAGGGATCCCGGGGCTCCTGCCGTGCCGGGGGTGTGCGGGAGGTGCGTGGGGACCCAGCGTGACCAGCGTGGCGGTGCTCATCCCCCAGCCACCCCACGGAAGCAGCGTCGGGAACGCACCACCTTCACCCGCTCTCAGCTGGACGTGCTGGAGGCACTCTTCGCCAAGACCCGTTACCCCGACATCTTCATGCGGGAGGAAGTCGCCCTGAAGATCAATCTGCCCGAATCCCGAGTCCAGGTACCGGACCTGCGTGGGGGAATCCTGCAGTACTGGGGAGATGCAGGGACACACCAACTCAGATGGCGCCACTCAGCCTGGGTGCTCTATCCACACTCATCCCTCTTTCCTTAGGACAGGGATGCGTGTGGCCTCCCGTCCACTTGTTTGTCCCGTTCAGCAAAAGGGGACGAATGGATGGGCATTTATTTTTATTTTTTTATCCTCTTGTATTTATTTTTATTAATATTTTTCTGTCACCCTCCACCCGCCCCAGAGCATTAGCAGCCCCACTACCTGAGTACTTCCCACAAGTACTTCCTCTGGGCACTGCTCCCTGCATACCTAATAGGATGGGAGGCAGCATCCAACGCAGGATCTGGCCCTTAAAAAAAGAGTATTTTGTCACTCTGCGTGAGCTGAGACACCCCAGCCGTTGCCCCTGGTCATCCTTGCTTTCGGCAGGGTATGGGGTGACCTGGATGCCAGACGGGGCTGCTTTTTTGTTTTCTTATTTTTGTGGGGTTTTTCTGCTGTTGGTTTTTTTGGGGGGGATGCAGGGACTGTGCAGTGCTAACGGCTGGGTGTGGGTGCTCAGAGAACTGGTGCCAGGGTGAGGTCGTTTGGGTGCTCGCAGGATGAAGAGACCCTTCTGGGGCCCTCTGGGCCCCCTGCTCACCCCACCACCCCTCCATGCTCCCCTGCACCCCATTTCCTCTCTCCAGGTCTGGTTCAAGAACCGCCGCGCCAAGTGCCGGCAGCAGCAGCAGAGCGGCGGCGGGGCCAAGAGTCGTCCGGCCAAGAAGAAATCCTCGCCAGCTCGTGAGAGCTCGGGTTCGGAGAGCAGCGGGCAGTTCACGCCGCCGGCAGCGGCTTCCAGCTCGGCCTCCTCTTCCTCCTCCAGCTCGGCCTCCTCAGCCCCGGTGGGCGCCCCGGCATCTCTCAGCACCCCGGCCTCGTCCATCTGGAGCCCGGCTTCCATCTCTCCCGGCGCGGCGCCGGCGGGGGTGACGGTGCCCGAGCCGCTGCCTCCGGCCGCCGCGTCCTGCATGCAACGGGCCGGCCCCGCCGCCACGGCCGCCTCCGCCAGCTACCCCGTGTCCTACAGCCAAGGCGGGGGGTACGGGCAGGGCTACCCTGCGCCGCCCTCCTCGTCCTATTTCGGGGGCGTGGATTGCAGCTCCTACCTGGCGCCCATGCACTCCCACCACCATCCCCACCAGCTCAGCCCCATGGGGCCCTCCTCGGTGCCGGGCCACCACCACCACCACCCTCTGAGCCAGAGCTCAGGCCACCACCACCATCATCACCATCACCACCACCATCAGGGTTACGGCGGCACGGGGCTGCCCTTCAACTCCTCCGACTGCCTGGACTACAAGGAGCCCGCCGCCGCCGCTGCTGCCTCCTGGAAGCTCAACTTCAACTCCCCCGACTGCCTCGACTACAAGGACCAGGCGTCCTGGCGCTTCCAGGTCTTGTGAGGGGCCGATCACCATCCCCCCAAGCTGCCACTGACCCCCCACCCGGGGTCTCCCCTCCACCTCTTGGGCAGGACTCTGGCTTCTCCTCCTCCTCCCTCTTCGTTAGCAGTGGCGATGCCCTGGGGAGGTCCTGCCTCCCCATCTCTACTGACTGATATTTATTTGCTTCCTGCACCACTCCACCAGGTTTATTATAATTATTATTTTTTTAAACGCAACAGAAGAGGAGTTTAAAAAAAAAAAATTAAAAAGCCTAGCGTCTCCCCTGCTGCCCCCCGGGCAGAGGCGCAGGCTGGCTCCTGCCCTGCCGGTGCCTCCCCTTCAACTTCGTGCGGGGACCCTCAGCCCCTCCGGGTGCAGAAGCCCCAGGTCGCCGGTCCTGTGCAGTCTCTTGCCGCGGGAAGCGGCGGGAACGATGTAAATACTAGGTCCGTTCCAGTGACCACGATTATTTTTAGTTGATGCTGTCGGGTTGGCATTTATCTAGAGTCTAACATGGAACAGAACGTTAAAAAAAAAAAAAAAAAAAAGGAAATTCTTTTTAAATCTCAGTTTTCTTCCCTAAAAATAAATCTTTCCCTGTCTCATCTCCTCCGTCCATCCTCGAGGGCTCTGCACAAGCTTGGCTGTGCCATCCTGGGGCCGAGAGGGCAGGGGGGGCAGCAGTCATAGGGGGTGCCCAGAGGGGAGGCAAAGAGGGAGGGAAAGGCTGCCCAGCTGATCCGCAACCTGCAGAACAAAAAACCCAAAACTTTTGGAAAAAAAATTAATAAAAAGGAAAGGAAAAAAAAAAGCTGTAAAAAAAAAAAGTTTTGGTTTATTTTTGGGGGGGAGGGTTGCAGGGGCAAGCAGCTCTGCTTTGGGGCTGGGGGGCACGGCTTTTTGGGGTATGTTTTTTGGCTTGGTTTTCGTTTTGGTTTTCTTGAGCCCCTTCTGTCTGCCGGTGCGTTGTGGTGGGTCGGGGCTCCAGCCCCGCGTTGCCTGCCTGTCTCACCCGCCTGCGCTGGGGCTTTCTGGCAGCTTTGCCCCGCAGGGCGGAGAGGGAACGTGTACGTGTGATTTTTGATGCCGTAACCCCAAACTTACCCCTTCAACTGTAAGGCAACCTCCCTGCTTTCTTCCCCCCTCGCCCCAATAAAATCTAAACTAATAAACGCAGTAGTGTCCTGTCCTCCTTCCTCCCTCCCACCTCCTCTTCCTCACAAAACTTCCCTGGAGAGAGTGAGGCGCGGTGGAATATTTCCTGGTGGGTCCCAACGGGATGGAGATGTGTGTGATGAATTTGCGAGTGCTCCGTAGGGGGGACCCACCGCCACTTCTGCAGGTGTGGGCTGGGGACCCATTCTTACGTTAATTGACGCTTAATTGGTTACAGATCCATCGCTGCACCCTGGTGCCAATGGGATTCACGAGATGGGCAAACGCTGGCCGAAATAGCGATCCCCCAATGAGATTGGCGGGGCGGCCCCCCAAACTCGGGACCCACGGGCGAGCCTGAGCGGCGGGGGTGGGGTACGAGGCCGCTCGGACATCCAGCCACGCAACCAGACCTCTGCCTCCGTGTGCAGGCAGCGGTGTTCGGCACCCGTGTTTCCAGCCCTGGCCGTTCCATCCTCAGCTGCTGCCAGCTGCGATCCGGACGGGGAAGACAGGAGGATGAGTTATTTGTGGTGATAATCCCCTTCTTTTATTTTTACCCCAGACTTTCCGTGCTGTTGTTGGAAACTGTCAGCTGCGGCTGGGGCTGTTCCTACCTGCACGGGACTGAGGAGACCAGCGGGGCCGCTGCTACCCTGCTTGGGGCACTGGCGTATTGGTCGGGGGGCATTCCCAAATCCCCATCCTCCTCCATGTGGTCTCGCATTACTGTCCCCTGCCTCTGGAAGCTCCGGGGCTGTGCTGTGTCCCCAGACATCCCTGGGGCAGCGGGGACTGTGGTGGGGTGAGAGATGTCAAGGCATTGGTGTGTTCCATGCGCCGCTTTGGGAAGGGTTGCACGCACCCCACCCCACCCTCGTACCACCTCCCCCTGGCCCAGCATCCTTGTGGATGCGAACAGGGCTGCGGTGGGAAAACCAGTGGGGTCAGCCCCAGGCGCCATCCATGCATCCTTCCAGGATGGTGGCCAGGGAGTTGCCCCGGGGAGGGAGGTGGTCTCCCGAACCCGACAGTGCGACGGGGAGCGATGGGAGAGGACGAGTGCAGCTGAGTCAATTTTAGGGGATTTTCTTGTAAGTAATTCACTTCCTTGTGGTCTCCTTCTGTGCATATGTATACTTAAGTACTTTTTTAAAAAAAACCCTATACCTGTAAAATAATTGTTCTTTTCTGTAAGCACAGGTGAGACACTTATCACACCGAAGTGTGGCTGTACAGGCAGTTTAAAGGGAGGGCCATGTGTGCTGGGTCCAGGTGCACCAGCATATGCATCCCCAAACCCTTCTTTTAAAGGAGAAAAGGTTATCACAGCCCTTTTGGGGCTGAGAAGAAATTAAAATCTGTGCTGAGTTGCCCTCCTAGATTTAATGAGCACCTGAGAGACAAGAGACAGCAGGGGGATAGCACACACTCCCCCAAACACACACACCCACACACACTTACTTTTCATTTTCTGTAAACAAAAATTATGTACACGTCATCATCTTTACAAACTGTGTTCCATTATAACTCAGTAAATCAGTGCTGCTGAGACATAGCCAAGAGAAGAACCTGAATTTTGGTTTTGGTGATATGCTCCTAAACCATTTCATCCAGTGCCCCACAGTGGGCTTGGCCTGGGATCTGTTTTAAGGGTTGGGACTGCAAGGGATGCTCGTGTCCCTCCATTTCTCCCCCTCTATTTAGACACTCAGCAGTGCCCATGCCACTAACCAGTGGCTTGTCCAGAAACTCCCACACTGGAATGTTGGCGTTTTCCTGTCCCACTCACACAGACCTGGAGCACGGTGTTGAGCTGGCTGCTGAGCCCAGCTGGCAGCAGAGCCACTGGGGTCACCTCGTCCAGATCACACCAAATCATGGCTTTGCCCTCGACGCTTGGCTTATTTTTTTTTTTCAATTTCTCTTTCAGTCAGTGCCAGCAGGGTGGGCAAGGCATGACTTGCGCCTGTTGGTGCGAAGGGTCCTACCCGGGGTTGGGGGTGCCCCTGCACCTTCCCTCTTTTGCCAGCTTGAGCTGGAGCAAACTCCTGCTGCTGTGAGGCTGGAGCAGGCGCAGCCACCCCGAGCGTGAGTCACGGCAGGTAAGGTGGCACAGTGCCGTGGCACTCGCTGCCTGGTGCCCGGCTCCAGGAGCAGCAGCCAGCAGGATTGCCAAGCTTTTCAGGGCAACCTAAAAAGCTGTTCCGAGACAGCTGCCTGGGCGGCTCGTGCCTCACCTCTCGAGCAAGGAGACTGTTTTATTAAAACACGGAGCTGCCGGTGGCCCGGGGGCCGCGGCACCGACGCTCTCGGTTACCCTGGGAAGCTCCTGCCTCTTGCCCGGGTGCCGGCAGCTGCCTGGCAGCGAGCGCCTGCTCCAAAGGCAGGTGGGGCTTTCCTGCCTGCAGGTGAAGGGCCGGGATCTGCGGCGGGGAGTGGGACAGAGGCGGGGGGAAGAACGTTTCCCAGCTTGGATTGTCCTTAGCTTTTACACTTGGTGCTTCCCGGACCCGGTATAATTGATGACCTACCTGCTGTTATCAGAGTATCTGCGCTGCGTTGAGTCCCTGCTCGGGGGCTTTGCTGTTAAACCCCCGTGTGTGGAGCTCTAACAAGTGATGCGAACGCCTTGGCCAAGCAGAGGGGGGCAGAGGCTGGGCAGGGTTGCTGCTGGCTGGGGTAAGCAACTCCTCTTTGGGGTGCAGGACGTGCTTTGGGAACACAAATTGTTATGGCTGAGCATAAACTGAATTTTTAAAAAAATTGTAACTATAAATTGCGCTGTACGTTTCAGAAGTTGCACCCACTAACACGACTTAGGACAGTTATTTTGTAGACAGCCTTTTTGGCAGGGTGCAGAGAAAACAGGGGATTACAGCTGAATAAGGAGCCATCGGTTTGTGGTTTTCCCCGTGCTGACCTCTGCGTTAGCCAGTTGCTGCTAATTCATGCACTAAGAGCAGCAATTAATGCCCATAAAATCCCATGTTGGTTCCAAACCTGTTCTGATTTTGTCAATAAAAGTCTGCAGATGTACCTCCCACCTGAGGAAGCTCCTGTACTGGAGAGCTCTTCTTTCATGTCGTAAAGTCGAGCACAAAATAACGTGGGAAAGGAGGAGGGTGAAAATGGTCACAGGGCTGAAGCCCAAAGGAAAACATACGCCTATTTCCAGTTAAATCCCTATTCAACACTTCTTTATTTCCAGGACAGACAAGACTTTTCCAAGACAGCCATGAGAGGATTTTTTTTTAATGAAAACCTGCAGTTTTAGGAAACAGCATTCTGGACCTTATGTACATTTCTAGTATCACTTCCTGTATATTTTTTAAGCTGAAATCCTCTTAGCATGCAAAGTAAATAGATTATGATATACTGAAGGATTAAGAATCACTGTCTGGTGTCAGATTAATCCCTCATATAGACCATCACTTGTACTGACAGAAATATGGCTGCAATTCAGCAAAATAGCTGTATGGGAAGGCATCGTGCCGCAGCCTCTTAGGCAGAACAAGCCCCCCATCCCCGTGGTCCTCAGAAATTAAATTTCAATCTATGGGACATTAAAGGCTCGTTCCTCCACAAGCGCCGGGCAAAGCACTGTCACAGCTGTGCACGGGGAGGTGATGCAGCAACCTGCTCTGTTTCGAAGCTCTCCTTGTTTGTTTTTCCCTGTTGAGCGTACAAAACCTCAGGGATTGCAGTCCCTTCACTCCCGTCAAACGGGAAAACCCGCAAACCAAAACGTCTCACTTGAATATACTCAAGGAAAGGTGCTGGTTGGGATGAGGTGCTGAAACGGCACAAAAATCACCCATGAGGCAGCAGAATTTTGACTCATAGGAGAAAATGGCTGGTGACAGCAAGCCCAAATATTTTATTTGGGTAAATACAACATTTTTGTTAATAAAATACTTCTAGTGGCTTGTGGGTTTGGTTTTTGGTTGGTTTTTTTTACATTTTGCTTTTATTTTCAGTCTATCATACAGATTTGTTCACTATGTGAAACCGATTTCAAGAAGCTTGCTGGCTTAGGGTTGCAACCACCCAATGCTTCCCCAAAAGCTCAAGCTTAACCCACACGTGCCTATGGTTGAATACAAAAAAATCTGTGTCTGTACACTCTGTGCTCAATCAAATGGGGGGAAGACAGACCCGTGATGATGCTCATCCCTCTCGTCACTGCCAGAAAAAAATCGAGGGCTGAAACAGGTTACGTTACCTTCTCAGTGCATTTTCTCTTTGTGGTTAGAGGAGGCAGATTAAAATCTGGACTCCAATGGAATGATGTTTAAGAGGCTCTGCATCTTTTTTTTCAAGGCAAAATAATGGTTATTCAACTAAGATGATATATCTAGATATGAAAATTGAGAGCATTCTTTGAAAAATGCTGCCGACTGTGAAAGGCTGCTCTTTCACAGAGGTATCCTGAGTGAAGATCTTATCTGCTGGTATCTCAATAGGACGGTTTTCAGAGCCTTAAGTGGAAATTCAAATCTGCTTCCAAGAGAAGATTGTAAAAACATATAATGTATAGAGAATTACAGACTTTCTCCTGAAAAGCTTATGGATTCATCCAAGAAACTCCCCCAAATTTTCCAGTATTGATTTTGTACACTAAATGGGGGTCTGCAATTCCTCGCTTTTTTGATGTCTTTGAATGACATGATGAAAATGTCACCAAGTTGCCCTCACAAGCACACACAGAGCACTTTGTGCACGGACACGTTCATGTGAACTCAGAAATAATTTGGAGGTCCAAGGGCAGGATATTTTCTAAGCCTGTTGTTTTGTCATCTGCTAGTGGTCAGATCCAAGGTTGGCTGGAAGTTCGCTGAAGAACTCCCTGTGAACTTCACACCTCGGTGAGGTTTCCTCTGCTTTGCTCAGTCACACCAGCCCGAAGTGCACGATTTGCAGAGACCTGCTGTCTCTGGTCTCCTGTGGAGAAAAGACAGGCAGAATCAGGCAGGCTGCAGGGACAGGCAAACGTGGGGACTGGAAATACCATCACAACCCATGAAGAAGAGACAATTTCAGACACTGTCCAAGTTTGACCTGGGAATGAAAGAAGCAGCCCCAAAGTAGTGGAGACTGCCTTGTGGTTCAAGGTAAGGCACCTCTCGCACTTTTTAAAGCCCAGTCACCAACCCCCTGTTCCTGGAAAAAAAAAAAAAGACTGCAGCTCCAGCGACTGCTCACATTCCCCTGGGATGTGAGGGGCTGAGAGCAGAGGCTCCACGTGCCTTTGAGACCCCTTACCTGCTGCCTGGAAGCTTACCGGCAAAAGTGAAACTTAAGATTTTTGTTACATACTGCATAAAGCACAAGGCTGGGCTAATGCCAGCGGGTAGCCAGCCAGGTTTTCAAAGTTTCGAGGGGATGGCATTTTGCATTTTGCATTCCTCATACAATGCAAATATGTGCTTTAAGCACAAATCCCCATCCCGAACTCAGTGCCTGTGCAGGGTGGAAACCCCAGCCCTCTGGTTTTGCAAAGGAGATGACGATGGGGAGCATGTGTGCCACAAATAGGGGTTATTTCATAACACGGGCCAGCGTGCCTGCAAAATGCATGAAATACTTTGCCTTGGAAAGCGCTGTAGTCTAGTGAGTCATTGCTTTCTTTTGAATTACAGATGAGTAGCCAGCCCTTCATGATGCAAAGAAAAAAACTAGGTGTGGAGCTGGAAACAAAGGGAAACGTGTGGTGTGTTTGTCCTCTCTCGGAGGGCAAAACACGCTGACTGGTGTGGGAAGGGGGGGTGGGCTTGGCCCCAGGAGGTGGCTCTCAGGGCTGTGTCAGGCTGCAGGAGCACGGGTGAGGGCAGAAGGGACTCATGTGAGTGACTCCCTGGCTCCTTGACTTCAGGAAAGATGAAAAAAAAATTCCCTTAACTCCTGAAGCTCCATAAGGAACCTTTACCAGAGCAGCAGCTCCATCTCATGGCATGTGCATTTCACCACAGAGATAGAGATCTCCCTCCAAAACAGCATTCCCTCCTACAGCCTTCCTACCTCGGCATGGAGGGAGCAGTAAAATTGCAATGGCTCCAGACAAGCACTGTATGGACTTTGAGCTTCCAGCCCATCACTTGACCCTTCCCTTGCAGGGAGATGGTGAGAAGTGGCCCTGTCATTATATGACCCCTTGGTAATCCTCCAAGGTAATTTGAAGATGACAAGAAAGTATCCCCAGTGTCCCATCCAAACCAGTGCTTGAATCCCAGACCTCACCAGGTTATTCCAGTGTGGAAAACTGAAGCACGGCTTCATCACTGAGACTTCTGCTTAGGCAGTTGTCTTCAAGGAGGTTATGAGGTACCTTACTTGGTAGCAGCTCTGGGTATGTGCCTTGGGTTTTGGGTGGCTTCGAGCTTTCTTTGGGCTCTTTGACTTGTTGCAGGCTTCCAAAAATACGATTTTTTTTTTTAAAGAGTAAAGTTTTTTTCAGTAAAGCCCTGAGGAGCACCAGTGGCTGAAGCTAAGGAATAGGTGTCTCTTTTGTCCTGAGGGCTGTGTCAGGGCCTGATGCAGAGGGGTTTCTGCTGGTGGTTGCTCTGGGTATCACAAGAATAGGTGTGAAGGTGAATGCAAGCTGGAAAAAACCCCACATCATTTGTGACCACTTAGAGTCCAAGGCTGTCTGATTAAGTCCCTGTTGTTCAAGGCTCAGGGGCCTGAGTGCATCAGGTAGGTACCTGACCTAGGGTT
This sequence comes from Calyptomena viridis, assembly GCA_013390005.1. NCBI lineage: Eukaryota > Metazoa > Chordata > Aves > Passeriformes > Eurylaimidae > Calyptomena > Calyptomena viridis. The sequence continues at coordinate 422,455 of WEIV01026866.1, forward strand.
TGTGAACTGTGATTTGTGCCTCTGTCTAGGGCGAGGTGAAGAACCCAGCTCTGCAGACCTTCCTACCTGCTTTTTAAAAAAATACTTTTAAAAAATCCCTATTTGCAAACCTCTCAGGTCACACTAGAGCAGACTTGGCAGTGCTGCGTGGGAAGTCTGTGATGTGGCATCAAATTTGTAGAAGCATTTAATGTTAATCAAAGGCTGAAAAGAAGTGATGACTGGAATCCTTTTCTGATAGCTGCATCTCTTCTGATGTAGCACTCTGGCAATTAGACACCGTAATAATTTGATGAGAGTTGATTTTCATAGTGCAGGAAGAGGACTGTCCAGGAACAGGGGAAGCCAGCACCGCAGCGCTGCTCCCTGTGGTATTGAGCCACTTCCAGAGAAGGAAAACATGAATATCCTGACAGGAGAACATCTACTTGTGCCCTGGAGAGTTCAGATCGTGGGGCTTTGCATGGTAATGATGTGGTCCCGCTCCGGCAGGCGAAGGGAGGAGCCGTACGGGAAGGCACACCCTGTAATTGAAAAGCCACTAAGTCATCTCGGACCTGCAGGGATAGCAGGATGGAGGCAGTGGTTTGCTCTGTCTCCACAGGTCTGAGGCAGAACGAGGATCCTTTTACTCTCCCGGAGTGGGAAATACAGAGAAACCTCTTCCCTGTGCTGCTGTATTGCTTCCAGGAGGCTACGCTTTTTCTCCTGGGGATTATTCTCAAGGGCACAATGAAGGTGGGAAAGGATAAGAGAGGGAGAGAGAGGAATAAATGAAGGCACCACGGGAGATTATTTTAAACACCTGCCTTTTTCAGATGAAGACTGCCCAATTCCAGGCTGCAGGAATGGGATATGCCTATTGCTAGGATTCATAGGTACTACTCCTTTTCACTGGAAATGCCTCGTTTCTCTTGAATAGCATCACATAAAACCATTCTGGCTGAGTGATGATATACTAAACCAATCATTTGGTAGACATAAGGCACCATTGGCTTCAGCATCTTAAATGGCCATACAGAAGGTCCAGAAATGAGAGAGCAGTTGAGATTAATGTATTCCAAAGGATCTTGTTTGTACCAAGCTAGGTGACCAGGGTGTTTGGAGACTTAGTTTTGCTTATTTAAGTCTGTGTTCTGCTAAACAGAGTCGTTGAACTAACCTACACAGTTTGCTCAAGATTATCAAATCCCAGAAGAATGCAGACCAAGAGGGGATCACCCTGCTCAGAGGAGCAAGACTAGGCTAAGTCTCAAGCAGGATGGTCCTCCAGGCTACCCTAATCTCATTTCCAGCCTTTCCTGGAAGACAGGCTGAACATGAACACCAAATCCTGACCACTCCAAATGTTGTGGATGGGATTCTCACTTCTTGTTTGCTTCAGCTCTGTTGCTTGAGGGGCCATACCCAAGCAAGCCATGCACAGGGCAAGAAAAGCTGCAGCTTATCCTCACTCCTCTGGCATCTACCTGTGCTGTCCCCACCTTAGTCCTCAGTGATGGGATTCTCTGGCCAGTGCTGGTGCCAAGCCAGTTGGGCAAAGCTGGTTTGCATTCATCCTACCTGCAAGCTGAGGCCTCTGCAGCAGCCCTCACCCATCCTCACCCTCACACCAAGGGACTGCAGGTGGGACACGTGTGACCTGTGCTAGTGCAAAGCCACCAGCACCGCTGGAGGGACACAGGCAGCCCCTGTGGTAGCACAGTCCTGCCTATGAGGCATTTCTTGCTTGCTGTAGGGCTAATGCTTTCCTCCAGAAACAAATCTTGTTCAACAGCTTGAGCTCTGCTTGGCTGTGTGACAGCCAGCTGCTCTGGCAGGTCACTGGGAACAGTTTGTTGCATGATCCCTACAGTTTCAGGGAGGAGAAGCTTCCTCATAGCTGAGAAAGCAGTGAGTGAGGAAGATAAGTGCTATGATGCCCCTACAAAGGACATGGCCCATGTCAGATACATCCCTGGTGAGCCTTCTGTGGCCATTTGTGCTGGGAATAGGTCACTTCTGGCTGCAGCCTTTCACCAACAAACTGGCAAAGGAGGGCAAAGCAAATCCTCTGTCTTGCAGCTGCAGGGATCTTCCTGCAGAATTGCCTGTGCAAGAAGGGCTGGGTTTTGGGTGTGCTCCCCTTGGGTGGCACCAAGCCCAGTATTGTGTGAGCTCCCGCTGAAGCAACACGCGGGAAGTGGTGACAGGGGGATGCAGCCCTGGGAAGCCATAGGGTGCCAGTGGGACCTTGGGGACGGGCTGTCCATCAATGTGCTGATGCAGCAGACTGGTGGTGGTGTCCAGGTGAAGAGCTGCTTCCCTTGGTCCAGAGCAGCTCAGACAGAGGTGCCCCATTTTCCAGCGCACAAGCGGCTTTGTGATGTGTGCTGAAATCAAGACAATGCCACCCAGGTCACAGAGGTCACACTTCCACCCATCAGCTTTTATCAACGGTGACCACTCAGCTGCAGTAACTTTTTGGAACCAAAGAATGCTTTAGCCATTCCCTTGGATAAATCCTTAATGATGTGATGGCAAAGATTTCACTCTCGTTATACGGCCTGTATGTTTGGGGTGGTGGATTTTATTGCTAGAGTCCAGAGCTTTCAAATTAAATTCTCAGTTTATCAATTAAACTGCTTACGTGAAGGCAAGGAGCATCTTCCACACAGCTCAGGGAAGAAGCAGTTAACTGCTGGCTAACCCAGCTGCAAACCCAGGGGTCTCACCAATGTCTCCACACCATCACTGCTGCTGTATTTTACTTTACTCTGTATCCTGAGGCCACCCAAATCATCCAAAGGCCAATGGGATATCCTTTGAGTATGAGGATTTCCCACTGGTGCGACCCTGACGTGGTGAACTCTGGCACCTGGTCCCCAGCCTTTCCCCATCCTCCACCCAGTGCAAATGTGCAGGGGCCTGCAGGAGGCTGCAGAGGTGGGGCCGGTGTGTGTTCTTCCTCAGTGCTTCAGGACTGGTAGAACAGCTCTTAGAGCACAATTTTACTTGGCACAGGCTGGTTTTGTAATGAAAGAAATAAATAAGTGCCATCCTGCTCCACTGGGAGGTTGAAGTGTTTCCTTTTTTTTTTTTTTTTAATGATCTGTTTGCACCGAGGCCAAACACTGAATACTTTGGCCTCAAAAACAGAAGTTTAAACAAGAGGGGAGGAAGCTAAAACACAGGCACTCCTGTGCTTTCATCCATCCACACTACCACGACATTTATTTTATTATTTATTATATTTTATTTTAGAGTTTTATTTCACTTTTCTTTCCTTTAAAGTAGAACTGAAGGAGCACGTTGGTGCTGCTGACTCACCAGCTCTGGAGGCAGGCTCTATATATGTGCTCTGTATGCACCCCTACCAACACCCTGGGATACCAAACCAGGCCAGGAGGGAATGTCCCATGGGAGATGAGTGTAGCTGAGGGATCAGAGAGACAGAGTAGGTCTCCTCCTCTCCAGTCCCCCTTCTTGCAGGCTGGAAGGATGAGAGCCAGTGCAGAAGAGGGAGGAGGACACAGGACTGGAGGCTGGCAGTGGGGGAAGGGATAGACCACCTTTTTCGACAGCACCTTGCAGTTAAATCAGTTCAAAGTTCTCACAAAACCACAGGGCAGTATTTCACTCCTCTTTACCATGGTCTTGCTCCCAAAAATGCCAATATGAGTGCTGGCTAGTTGGTGTAAGATAAACGAGGATGGAAGACAGGACTTTTATGCTCTGAGCTCAATACAAAGCAGCAGGTAGTATAGGAGCATTTCTACCAATTTCAGTGAGAGCCCTGCAGGCAGACAGCTTGCAGGGACAGGCTTGGGGAGTTTCGGGAAGCTTCAAAATAGAGTAAATAATAATAAGCAGAAATAAAAAAATAAATCAGAAATGGGTTACCTGCTCTGAAGGAATGGGTCTCATATTTCCTTGAAAAAAAGAAACCAAACCATTTCGTGTTACTTATATTTCGTTTAACTCACAAAAAAAACCAAACAAACAAAGGTAATTTTCACTTTTTTGGTAAAACACAGCTATTTTATATCATGTTATTCAATGGATGAATTAAAGTATTTAATATATTGCTTATGCAAGTCTATGCACGTAGAATACTCAAACACTACATAGAACAGAACAAGTTAAAGCAACCATGATTTTTGTGAATAAGGCCATGTGGAGATGCAAGGCCAGTAATGGATTTGGGATCCCACATTGTTTCAGCTTGGCAGAGAGCTGTTGCAAGACTGGGATGCACACACTGGGACAGAGACATAGCTGCAGCACACCCCTCTGCTGTACTGGGGCAGCTCTAGGGTGGTGGGGCTCGGTAGGGGCTGCCTGCCTGAGTGCTTGCCCTCTCTCCTGGGAGGGTTTTGCAGTCTGTGTGCTGCCAGGTTGCTGCAGGAGGTGCTTGAGGATGAGGCTTCATGTTACAGCTTGAGCTGAATTAACAGCTGCCAACATCAAAAAGAAGTCCTGCTGCAGGCAATGTCCTTCTGCCCCTCGATGGGTGCTGGCTGTGGTGTCTTCTAATCCCCACGGAAGGCAGCTCGGCTCATGGGATGGACAAAAGCCCACACGAAAGAAAACAGTTTTTTTGGGTTAATATGCTGTCAGTTCCCATGAATGTGGGTGGAAGAAGGTGGTAAAGGGGCAGCAGGACCTTCCCTTTCTGCTGGTGGCAAGCTGCTAGGTCAGCTTCACTGTAATGTGGAAGTGCACTGGCAGCTGGGTTGTTTGAGACTCTGATTTCAGCTGTGGCTGCAAGAACTGCAGTTACACCCCGCTCACTGTGCCTGGAGACTGGCTCTGTTCACACACACCTGCCAGCAGAGTGATGGGACACCCTGACAAGGCAGAAGATAAAAATCCACATCTCACCCCTTGTGCAAACACTCTTACCTATCCCTGCCCAGCTGGCTTCACAGGACAGATCTTTAACCATGACTTTCTTGTGCTGGACTGCTCCTCTACTACACTGCTGTGCTACCTTGACTCTGCTATGATGGAGACACCAAATGCTGCTGAAGCAAGGCAGCCACCTTCCCTGACTCCAGAACCCCCAGCTCCACAAGCCCTGTAAGTGGTGAGGCTTTGCTCTGCTACTGCACATTGAGTAACAGAGCAACAATGGCTGAAAAAATAAACCCTGCCTGGTTTTGTTAAATCATGAATAGCTGCTGCAAGATAAGAAGATTCATATGATCAGTTGACTTTTTCTACCTCCAGTGAGCTGGTAGCTGAGTTCTCATGCCTCTCCCTGCTAGGAATGCACAAACCAAGCTCATGCTGCAATGCCACTGACTTATTTTTCCTCCAGGATCCAAATTAATTTTCAAGATACTAATCACCATGGTTTCTAGCTTCCTCCCCTTATGCACATTTGAAAGAGATTTGTTCACTTACCTTCCTGGCTGCTGGGAAAAGGTTTCCTGATCAGGGAGGCAGTGTGGCCATCCGCTCCAGGCTCAATGTCCTCTGCCTGTCTGTGGCTGGTGGGTCTTTGAAAACAAAACAGAAGTGATAGAAGGGGAGGGAACAACGACTGCAGAGTTTGGGAGATACTGCATAGCACAGCAAAGCTGTTTGGTTTGTTTTCTATCTTTTCAAGTATACAGCAGCTCGTGTAATTTCCTGGCTGCAAACTGTAGCTCTTTTCTAACAGATGCCAGTAGGTTTGTTGACTGAGCATCACTAGGATCACTCATTTGGCCGTGCAGTCACTCCAGCACTGTCCTGTCATTCAAAGATGAGGTGTAAAGCTGGTGTTTTTTTGAGCAATAACAGTTTTTCTAAGCAAGACAGGCTGGGGATGTGCAATGCACATAGCAGGCACTAGGCACTGTTGGCAGCCCTGTGTGGAGGAAGCTGGACAGATGCCAGGGGAGGAGGACGTCAGACCCAAAAGGCAGCACAGATTTTCTGCAATTTTTGCAGTTAAACCCTTTCCCCACACCACTTCCATCACTGATATCCAAGCTGAGAAAGAGCTGCAGGGAGGAAAGCACCAGCTATGGATTTTTAGTTTGTTTGTTTTTTGTTTTGCTAGTTTGGGTTTCTTCACTCATCATGTTGTGCCACCTTGCTTGCTGGCTTGCTGCTTGTCCTGTCCTCCACAAACTGCCAAGTGCCCAGTGAAGTCCAAGGGAGCATTGCATTTGCCAAGAATGAGTCAAACATTTCAAACTAAACGTCCAATGCCAGGCCGACTGGGAATTCCTTTGGGAGGATTCTCCTCATTTGGGTGGCTTTTCCTCCTCTGTGGTTGTAGTCACGTTTGACTCAAGTAGTGTTTTGCTCACAGGTGGCTTTCAGATATGACAGCAGTGTAGTTGTGAGAATATAAATGTGAATGCTTTTGTGTAGCACCCAATTTCTTAACTGCCACGGTGAGAAATCTGGCTCAGCTTTGATAATACAAATAATACATTCCAGCCTCAAAAAGCCCTTTATTACTGATGAGAATGTAAATAATTAAAGAAAAAGCTCAGATTTTCCCTGTGCCTTTTCTCTTTACACTACCAGTCAGGCAGCAGCTCTGCAAGCAGCTGGGCATATGTAAAGCAACTAAAAGCAACTCTCCTCATCAGCTTTCTCGAGACATTTTTAAGCTGCAGTAATACAACTCTCCCATCACACTAAGCTTTATTGGTTCTGTAAAAGAAACCAAGAAACTTCACTGGAGACCAGATTATGCTGGTTGGAAAAACAGGGGGATCCCTCTGCTCTTCAACCCCATTATCTCCCCCGTAGTGTCTTGATCAGCTTTCTTACACACAGCCTCGGCTTCTGTCGAGACCCGCAAATTGCTTTTTTGGCTGCCAAATTGCCATAACCCTTCTATTTTTATGTTTTAAAAGAGCTTAAAACCCTCCATCCTCTTTGGATGTGTCTTTAAAATTGACCAGTACTGGGAGGATTTCATGTATATCCAAAGGCTTAGAAGAAGATGTTACCTCTACCGAGCTTCTAGTTTTACAGTCAACAGACATGAAAAGCCCAGCGGGGATAAAAGGAACTTAACCAGTTCTGTCTAATGCATATAAATCTACCTAAGAGCTCAAGGCACTGGAAGTACTCAATGCACTACATTTATGTGAGTCTAAGGCACAGAAATGGGTCTTCAGCCCACATGCCACATGTCCCATTTTGATGCCAAGTTAATATGAATTAAGAGACTGAGATGAATAAACAAGGTCAGTCTGGGCTGGGCCAAGTTGAATCAATGTAAAATAATTGTCAGTATTTTCTGTCAGCAATGCTGGTTTATCTTGGCTCGGGATTCTCAGTGCTATAGATTATAAAATGTTTTCAGTGGAACAGTTGGCAGACATTTTATTGATTTTTCTTTGTTTCGTGAATGCTGGAAAAATTTCCATTAAGTATACACGCCATTCATGTGATGAAGCCAAATTGCTTTTTGAAACTTTTCTTTCTTCAAGTGTGCTAATGCGTTAATACATTAGCAATCTAATTTAATCAAGAGGACCTTTGTCTGGAATCAAGAGGCCATAGAGCACACCTCGATGCATCTCGAGTACTTACGGGCTAAGAAGAGTTAATTTTGTGTTTTCAAGGTGCTGTACACACACTGACTAATTAATCTGCCCCTTTGAATTTGGTAATGTATTATCTCAGTCTTACAGATGTAGAAATCCAGAGTGCAACTTCACACAAAGCCATATATATCTGCCTGTTGTTGCGTTCTCGATGCACATGAAGCTCCTGGGCTGAGCAGTGGCAAAGAACAAGAAGGAAGGCAGCAGCAACAGGGCAGGAATAGCACTGCTGAGCTGCTGGATGCCACTCCTGACATGAATTTCCTACACCACATTGCCACATCTCTTACTAGAGTTACTTTGGAACTGAAAATTGCCAGGGCAGATAGAGCAGCTTGCAGGATTACACCTGGACCTGGCAGACTGTATTTCCCAGCCTACATTTCTGGCATTTTAAGACTAAGTTTGCTTCCTGGTTAAATAGGACTTTTGCAAAAGGTAATTGATGGTGTAAGAACAAACAGAAGTGCCATAACGGTGATGAGTGTTTATTTTAATTGCATAGAACAGTGAGGTAAGAGTAAGAAATCCATTTAGTGTTGGTTTTTTATGTGAGGCACAAAAGGGGATACTGTGGGATAACTCTAATTCTCTCTCGTTGTGGTGATTTAATAACCAATATATGCAGATATGGAAGATTCTCTTTACACTTCCTGAGGTTTCATCAGTGATGCTACAGATTCAAAATATATAAACAAGCTTCTGAGCTTGAATAAAAACCTTGTAGACAAGTAGAAATATGTGGATTTTTAAGTACATAAGCAACAAGAAAGTTTTATGATGAAAATCACTGTGATAATATACACTTTTGCCTTCTATCCTAATTATTAAAATAATAGCCTAATTAAAATAGTTCTTGTCTAGGGAATGGGAACAAGGTAGATGAATAATAAGCTAAAAAAAACCTCCAACCCAGCTTCACACCCATTCTGACACTGCCAACAAATGCAAGATATTTAAATCCACAAATGAAATGCTGCTCTCTGGACTGTTGTCCCGAAATCTTTATTGCCCATAACTTTGCATGTGTGTGTATAGTTCAAAAAGTTGACCACAGCTCTCCACTGGCAGGAACAGTATTGCTACTTCCATAAAATGTCATGGAGTTAAATCAAGAATAAGTTCTCAAAGAAATAAATCCTTGAGATTGTTTTATGAATTATTATTTTGTTTCCAGCCTTTTCTGTCCATTTTCTGTCCCTGTCTCCACCCAGAGCACAGCTTTCCAGGTTAGGCAGAAGAGAAGATGATGTGAAGAGTTAATTGAGGTGATTTTTTAATCATGCAGCCTGAAAATTGGGCTCCAGTTACACATATGCAGATGTCAGGCTCCCTGAAGGATATCAATAACAAGGTTTATTAAGTAAGTGAAACACAAATGTCTCCTGCTAGTCTTCACAGGGGCCTTGCCCAGGAGTCTTGCCTAGGTGTAACTCAGGAGATGTGCCTCAGGTGTCCCAAAACAAAGGTTCTGTCAAAGCTAAAACACAAGAAAGAAAGAAGTCTGACTATGTGCTGGAGATGAGCTCCAGAAAACCCCAGAAAACTGCCCATTTGGGTATCTGGGTCTGACAATGTCAGAAATGCAGGAACCATGGGTCTGGTGTGACTAGCTGGTGCAAAGATGTAAAGTCAAAGCAGGTAAAAAAGGAAAGAGCAGCCATTGAGTGCTCTTGCTGAACAACTGCAAAGTTCTGTTGTACTGCCTTATGGCAATTAGGGGAATCTCTGCTACCTACAAGAAGCTTATTACAAAAATGGAAATCTTTGGTAATGCTGGAGTATCTCCGACAGAGAGATGAAACACTGCAATGACTGCAGAACTGAGAGTGGCCTTATTTATGTAGGCTCCTAACACTCAGAACTTCCTTTCTTTACACAGATTTCTTCACATGAAGAAATCTGATGCAGACTTGGCAGCAGACACATTGTAGGAAACAAGCTGTGAAACTGGAGGCACACCAAGCCACAGTTAGGTGCTTGTAACCATCCACGGCTTTCTTTAAGCACAGGGAAGAAGTTGCTGGAGTCACCTGTGCCTCAGCAGGTGACCTTCCCAGCTGGTTGATGTCACAGGGAGTGCCTTTAAAACCTAAATTCATGTTGGCAGGCTTCAGGCAGCTGTGGCCAGCCAGGGGAGCCGTGAGAAGTTTTCTTCCACAGCTCTACGAGAGGCGACCAAAAGCTCCAGCCTCTCCCAGGGCAGGTGAGCTGTATCCCAGGTGTCCACAGGTGGAGGAGCTGGTGGCATGGCTGGGAGCCCGCTTTGTCCTCCCCTATCTGGTGAGAGGCAACCAGAAGCATTTGGAAATCCCAGGGGTTTACGCAGCTCTGGCGATTGCAAGGAACCACTTACGAGGCTCAGCAACTTCTGGTGACCCACCTGGGGAGGTGCAGGCAAACATGGTCAAGCTGGAGAGCCTGGGAGTGGGAGCAAAGTTGAACTCTGCAATTTCTCTCCCAAGACACCTGACAGAGGCAGATGCAGGACTGCCAGAGATGTGTGAGTCACAGCAACCTCTGAAAGGGAAAAGGTGAGTTGAAGGGAGCACAGTGTGTTTATACCTCGGGATTAAAGGCACGTTGGGATTAGTCTCTGCTCTAGTGTGCTGTTAAAGGAGCTCCTTTTATTGGGGCATTTGGAAAGTCCTCTGCAGTCAATGCAGTCTCCAGCATGGAGGCTGTCTTTGTTATTTGCCCACATCAATCTGGTGCTATCTTTATCCCAAAAATTAAGATGGAATAATGGTGCACTATATTTTTAAAGGCAGGCCCCATCCCCAAATCTATGAGATAGCTCTGAAAGTTTTGGACAGTGTCCTGTGTCCCAAAAGTAGTAGGTTATGCATAAAATAAACACTTTACTAGTTGTGTGCAGCTGCTAAAAAGGATATAACATTTAATACTGAAAAGGTTTGATGTCCCCAGCTGAGGAAAGACAGAAAACTAGGTAACATGCAGATATCCAGAAAGAGAAAGAAATGTGTGGTTTGCCTACACGAAGAGTGTTCAGCACAGTTATGCACAGATGGTTGGCATGAATTCAATGTGGAAGTTCAATGTTGCACTCACACTACATTTACTAAAAACATTCCTACATACAGTAGGCATAGAAAAGAAAAATAAGTCTATATACTATACATCTATATAAGAACTTGGAAAAAATACTTGTTTTTTCTTTTCTATCAAGAATGCATGAAGAAAAATAAGAGAAATGATTGCTTTTTGAATCCTTCGTAGAAGAGCTATTTCATTCTAATTTCCCATCCATTGCAAGGTGGTGTACAGGTTCTCTAGCAACAAAACCATTGGAAAAAAACCACCAGTCATCAGAACTGTTGTTTCTCTCATAATAGGCAAGTTCAGGGTTTTAATCAACTTTAGAGAAAGGTCTTCTCAAAAGGTCATCCCGTGGATTTTGATCACAGGCTAGTGATGTGCTTACAGAAAACTGTCAGGTTTTGAAGAGTTCTGTTTACCACCTGTAACTGTTAATTTGTTGCATTTCCATTGCTGTATTTCTCTTTTCTCCCCATTCAACAGGGAAGGTTGCATTTGCCCAAACAATTTAATTTGAAAATGGATGTCCTAGTGCGTGTTAAATGCTCACAAACTGTCTGTTTCTGGAGATTCCTTTGTGTCCATGCCCTGTCCTTCTGGCTTCCAGGTTTTTCTTAGTTCATGCTTAATGTCTTAATGTTTTATTGTGTCTACAATCATGACGCAGATGACAACTGCAGTTCTGCTGAAGGTTCAGAATGTCAAACATGCACTTCAAAACTATTTAAGTTCCTTGTCCCTCCCCCCATTCCTTCCCTGCACCACTCACCTGTGGGAGCAGCTCTGCACTGGCAGTCTGATGGCAGGAGCAGGTGGGTTGTGCCCTCCTCCCTGCTCTGAAGGTCCATCAATGAAAGCTTCACAACACGGGTCTTCTTCATCTGACTGCCCCAGAAGTTCTGGTAAGATGAAGCAAGACATGGTGTCAGGCTTTCTTAATTTCAAAGTACCAACCAAGTTGCCACCTGGTTGCCTCAGGTGTCAGTAAGAACAAGGGTGTCCTCTCTTGTAATGGATCAAACTGAATGGAAAACCATATGCTTATACAGCTTTCCCCCTTGACTTTTCCTCTTGAAAAGGAGGCTGAGTAGCTAAGGACCAGCAACAATAACACATCCATGAGTTTTTGAAAGGCAGGGAGTGAGTGTGTATTGGCTTTAGCTCTCAAGGAGGAAATGCCTTCTCTAAATTGTCACTAACAGAAGGCTGCTGCACATGAGCATTTCCTTGTTGCCATACAGACCAAAGTCCTACCAATTGGACTGGTCCTCCACAAGGGTATGTGTAACTCCTTCCTTTAAAAATAAAGACTTCCCTTAACTCTGTTTTAAAATATTTTGGTTCACAATCAAGACCTGGAGTCTTCAGTAGGTGAAGCAGGGGCCTCCAATTCACAAATTCCAGTTTGAGCCCTTTTGGGGAACGAAATTGTTTGAAAATACCCGAACCACTTAAAATATAGAGGAAGAATCGCATATTCTAAGTGTGAGACTTAAAAATAAATAAATAAAAAATTCAATCAAACCCCAGGCTAGCAGAGTTTGGATTAAGGAAAAAAAAAATCCTGTTACAGATAAAGACTTTAAAAGATTTTTCTCAAAATCGTAAGACCCTTTTGCATTTTTTCCTCTTCTAATCCTGTTTTTCTCCCCTTGTTCTCTGCCTTCTTGGATCCTGTATAAGCTAATCTGCATGATACCCATGGCAATACCATGGGCAGGAGGAAGAATATAACACTCTTGTGAGTGTTGCCATGCTGCCAGTTTACATTTTGTCTGCAGACCCAGAACGCTCAGTGGCTTAGGAGGGCAAATCTACTTGTAAGCTTTTCTGAATCTCTGAGTCCTAAAAATCCAATGCTGTAAGATTGCTGTGGACTATTTCTTCTCTTCATGCTACCTAAATGTTATTAGCATCTGTGGTGAGAGAGAGGGCGAAGTGTGGCAACCAGTTTGGCTTTCTCAGGTAACTGATACTTTCCGCCTGCGCTGCTGTTTCCCACACGGGCAAAAATGTGGGGAATAAATGTTACAATAAATAAAGGTGCTAAACTGGCACTGGTGTAATTTATCCTCCACCTTGAATAAAAAATCCAAAGAGAAAAAAAAAAAGGAGAGCTAAAAACAGGTGTATGCACAACGATTTGCAGCTAAGAAACTCAATTCCAGGACAAGTGAAAGAGGTTTCTCTGGAGATCTCTTCTTGGAGCCTGTTGAGGAGTGAGAAGTCAAGAGAAGGAGGGGAACAATATGGAGAACTCAGAAAGGTTCAGGAGAAGGTGCTTTTGATATGCATAAAGAACTCTGGGAAAGAACTTAAACAAAATTACTGTTAGCAGGGAAAAATAATAAAAAAAAAAATAAGGCAAAATCCACTGCAGCTCTCATGGGACAAACTTTGACAACTTTTGCTTGGGAACACAGCTCTCACTGCTGTGCTTCTACCTGGAACTGAGGCTTTGGTCCTGATGAACCTTCCTCTTCACTCAGCCTTGGCTTTTTAAGGAGCAAAATGTTAAACCCTTTAGTTTTCTAAATGCCAAAGCTCAGACATACAGTGCGAGTCAAGCTGGTGTAAATAATTTTTATTTTCTCTTTTTTTTCCTTTTTTCACCTGTTCAGTAACATCGAAGGCCCACTCCCTTAAAGTTACAAACTTTCACCAATATATGACGTCCATGACTTCTCCTGAGCCATCACTCCTGAGGGGCACCTAATTCCAAAGAGTAGGGGCATTTCAGAACATAAAACCCTGAGAGATGCAGAAAGAGGAGCGTGTATTAATTTGTATTTTCTCATGCCGGCTGAGAACCAGAGCTGAGTAAATCACAGCCCTCTCACACCAAGCACTTCAGTGTAACTCATGTCCCAGGTGGTATCCAGCAGTTTTTTAACATGGAGTGGGCTACAATTTGGATGCAGAGAGTCCTTTTGTGGCACATTTCTAATATATGAATGCTGCAGCATGGCCAGTGACTTTGATATTTTGCACCGTGGATGCAGCACCTTGTTAAATAATGCTGCTGGATCCACAGGAATGTCATGGAAAACAGAGCAATCTGCCATATGCAAGCACACTTGTAGCCAAAATTGGGGGATGTGAGGAGTTCTTACCCACAGGAGTGCAAATAAATTTCTTTGCACTTTTCCTATCTAAAATAAATATCTGAAACTGACCTCAAGTCAGAGCATTGAAGCTGTTGCAGTGTTGAACATTAGATAGGATCAGATGCCTGGGGTGGTTCAAAGCCACAAAACCATAAGATAAGCTCTAAAGTAAAGAAATAAATATTTTTGTTGTGGGACATGGACTCTGTTCCCTGTGAGAAGTGCTACAGCAGGAAAAACAAATGCACGAGGAACACTGTTTAAACAACACAGCCCTTCCCAAACTAGAGGCAACATATCCCACATTTAATTAAAAAGGGAAGGATTTTGGCAACAATGCCATAGAGCTGGGAGAGGGTGGTGGTCTCTGCCTAATAGAGATTTGACTTTGTGCTAGCACTGGAGGGATCACAAGTTTCACCTAAGTTTTGTATTCAGGCATTCTGGGATCTTCCTTTGGCTTGTTGCACTATAAACTCGTGCTGTTTTAATTTCTAGCCTAGTCCTGGTATTTGCTTAACATGTCAGGATCTGGGGAATTGAATCTGAATTTGAATTTTAAAAACTTGAGAGTTGGTATCATGGCTAATTGTTGTTTCATCGTTAAAGTAATTCATCAGATGCAATAAAGTGATTTTTTTGTGCTAAAAACCTTTGTAAAATCCCATTTGTTGTGGTCAATTTTGGGATAATATTGTGTATACACAACCACCCAATGTACATTCTGCACTTCCAAAATTTACTGGTAACTGCTATTGCTACATCTAACACCTGTCTGAAAGAGCCAAACGTGTTCCTTTAAAAGTCCACTCAAAGTTTTCCCAGGCTTTAATGAGCAGGATGCTCTATAAGCAACATACAGAGGTGATGAGATATCACACCTTCCCTGCTCATACATCTGTCATTATTTAACTGCACCTATTCTCTTTTGAGAAATTGGCAGCTGTTTCCATTCTTCTGAATCCTCCACTGGACTTTCAGGGATAAAAATGCATTTTAAAATGTGTGAATCTGTAGTGAAATGAACACAGTCTTTTAATACCGCTCGCAAAATCGACAGCTCTACTTAACAGAAGCCATTAAATTATTTACAAAGCAGTAGCTGCTCCTGTAGCAGCCTTTTTTTTGGGGCATGAAAAATAAACTAGTTGATAAGTGAGAGATAAGCCATTTGACTTCTTCTTTGTGTGCCTGGCATGGTAGGCAGAGCCAATTCTGTACAATCTGATGTTTACAGAGCAATCCTCAGGTCCGACCTCCTTAGGCAACAGGGACACAAGAAGCCTTTAAAACGCTGAAGCAAGCATTTAATCACAAGTCTTCATGCTGATCTTTGAAAAATTCAATAAGTTCAAAAAATGTAACTCCTTCTAAAGATAAAATACCAGTTTTTTGCTTCAGGAGTTGCAAATATATCCCAGTGAACTCCCAGTGAACCATGCAGACTTTAGACACACTGCTGGTTTACTAAAAAATGAGGTAAATAGTAGCATTTTTCTGAGAGAAACAAGTCAAGGGTCTAGAGAAATGCAAATGGTTAGGCAAAATGAGTACTGTAAAACAGTGGAGTTTAATAACAATTGCACTTTTTTTTTTAGCATTTAAACAAAATCAAAGTGCTGTAAAACACTAGAGTTTAGTAACAATCATATTTTTTCTATTTTTTAGGCATTTAAACAAACTAAGATTTTACTTGAATAGCTAATTCTATGTGAGTAAGTTTATATCTCCTCTAATTATGCATTAATTTTTTTTTCTAATTTAACTGTTTATTTTTCCCTGTTGAAAGCAAGCTCTCATGATTTAGTGAAGATTTGGGGATTTCTTTAAGGCAAATCACTGCTGCAGGAGGCCTGAGACTGAGCCTGATTTCACACACTCTCAAGTTGCTCCACCTTAACTCTATCCCAGGTTTTCTCAAACTACACAAAGCTATTTCTAAAGCTATTGGATAAAATTCTTTTGATATCAAAATCAACGGAAACTTCCATTGCTGACTTGAGTGGGGTCAGCTCTTTTCTACTGTCTACTATTTATCCCCTGAAAATATCTTTCTAAATAAACATATTCTAAGAAAATTGTTTCTCTTCAACAAATTCCTGCAAGGAAACCACAGAGCCTTGTTTGTGAGTGTGGAAAAATGTAACTCTCAATTTCTTTGCTTCTTCTGGGCTGGTTTTCCATGGATTCTCATTTTTAGATGATTTTTATGTTCTTTTGTTAATTCCCAAGGCTGACATGTGGTTGAAATATTGTTTTTATAGTACTTTTAAAACTCATTGAGAACAGCTGTTACGGTTTAGAGTGCTGGAATGGGTACATTAAATCTGAGTAACTCCTGTTCCTGTTGTAATTTAACAATTTGATACCTGAGAAGATAAGGCACTTCCATCACTACTAATAGAACCAACCCTTAATAGTAGCATAACATGTCATTATTTTGCTAGTTGGATACTAGTGGTATATTAGAGGTAATAGCAACAGCAAAACTGTTTCAGTGGGTGTGCCAGGAAATTTAAGAATGAATATAAAAGTTCTGTGATAAAACTAAAGAAGTACCTAACATTTATAAACCATGCCTTTTTTTTTTTCCCCTTAAACAGTTATACTCCACTTAGCACTCTTCTGCAGCTTGCAGTGAAAACTGGCTTTAAAACTTTGTGCAAATGGAAATGCTAAGTCTTTACCAGCTTTGGCTGAGATTTCAATCTCAACTACTCATTTGCTCTGCTAGAATCACACACAAAATTAAGCTAACCACTATACAGGCTCAACAGTTCATTTTATGTCTCCCTGGAGCCCAAGTAATCGGGTTCCTTAGGAACTACCCTAGCAGTGCTGTATTAATTAATTAAAAATAAAGGTGTGTCTTACAGTGTGATCCAGATATAGTAGTACCAAGCCAGGAGGAGTTGCCAGCTGAAAGAGACTGAATAACCAAGGATTTGCTTCAATTCCAGCCCCTCTCACTTCAAAGGCTTGCCTGGTGTCTCAGCAATAGAGATCCTGCACGCCTAGATTTTATCAGGTTTCCTGACCCGTGTGAAGTTTGCCTGGCACCGCTGGCAGTGGACGAGTGGTTCCCATCTCCCTGTGGATGTACATTAAGCTGCTGGAGTGCCAAGATGAGCAACCTAAGGCTGCTATTACTCAGTAATTACAGCAGGCACAGGAGGGAGGGCATTCCTGGTGACTAGGCAATTTCTTTGTTTGCTAAGTGATGCTTTAGACATCGCTTTTTCCTTTTTTCTCCTTTCTTTTTTTTTTTTTTTTCCATTTGAAGTGATTCTCTAGAAATAGCTGTTCCAAAGGAAAGCTGCAGGGACATTCCCATCGTTTGGGGCGAGGGCTGCGGCACTGGAAATGCGGGCACG
The DNA here is from genome assembly GCA_013390005.1 of Calyptomena viridis. Lineage (NCBI taxonomy): Eukaryota > Metazoa > Chordata > Aves > Passeriformes > Eurylaimidae > Calyptomena > Calyptomena viridis. The sequence continues at coordinate 439,537 of WEIV01026866.1, forward strand.
TGCTCCAGAGCATCTCGGCGAAGGCGCTCAGGGAAGATCTCGTTAGTCACAAGTGATGCTCTAGAGACTCCACATAGGCAAAAGCGCCCCGGGCATTGCAAGCCCCAACCCACAACGGGCAAAGCAGGCGCTGCCGAACCGGCGTGTTCCTTCAGCTGCTCTTCGTGACGCCCGTGTACGGGGCACACCCTCTGCTTGGCACTTCCAGCTCAAAGACCCAGCTTCTCCACTCCTGCCTCCTGCCCTTCAGGCATCCAGAGCAGGGAGAAGTGCCGGCCAGACCGGAGGCAGGTAGGCTCGGGGGAGAAGAAAACCATTCCAAGGGGTTAATTGAAAAAAGAAATACATCTGCAAACACAAGATGCGGAATGGAAGCCTGCGAGTGAATGCTGCCAGCTGGAAGCTGGCCAAACTGATAAAGCAGAAAAGAAATTGAGGGTTAAATGTTTTGGATGCTGAAGGCTTGGAGTTCAAAGAGGAGCTCAAGGAAACTCCCAGCCACCGAGTCCATACAAAGAGGCTCTAGGCAAACACAAGCTTTCTGCAGGACAGCTTTATCCCAAACAGAGTTTCCAAAAGGCAATGGTTCAAATGAATGGTTAAGGGATATCTTTTAGCATCTGGGAGCTCTTTTACAAGGAAAAATGATGCCCACGGGTGAGCTATGGCTGAGGGGCAGAAGGAGTTGCTTTCCACAGGGAGGTGGATGAGAAGTGCATCTGCCCACGTTGGGTTGGAAGAACAATGTCTAACTGTGGGTGTATTTTCATCGCTTGGTAGAAAAGGCAGGAGGGAGATGGTCCTCCAGGCCAGGAGGGGAAGGAAACCAGAGCAAGGCTGGAGGTCACTCTGCCTTCCTGGAGCACCAGTCTTAGTACTGACACTTTTTGAGCAGGTGCATAACTATGCCACAGCACTGGAGCAAGGCTAGAGTTCAAGAGTTAGGTAATTGCATCTCTCTCAAAAAGGAATTGCCTCAGACCAGTTAATTTGTCAAGATAACGAATTGCAGCAATTCTCCTCATTTGGAGCTGGGCCACTAACACTGATCTGAACTGTATTTAAACTCTTGATGACAGAGACTGAAAAAGATATTGCAATACTGGAGGTACAGGTTCCTAAAGCAAAACTGCATGTACAGCTGGAGCTGAGAGACAGCAAGGGCATGCGAGTACACATCCTGCATATCCCTTAGATATGAAGAAATTCCCTGGGGCACCGACTCTGGCGCCTGGGCAAGCAGAGTTCATCTTGTATCCTTGGGAGTGATCGAGATCCAAAAAGGATAATGTAGTACCCATCGAGTCTCAGTTTCTGCAATATGAGATAACACGAGTAGAATTTTTACCACCCCCCTTCCAAATAAAGAAACATACCCCAAAAGTACTGGTCTGAAGCTACAGAAAGCTTTCTGGTATCTGCAATAAAAACCCCTCTGTGGGCCTGATGCAGGGATTCCCATGGCACTATGTTCTTCCAAGCCACGGGCTGCTGCCGCATTTTTCTTTCCTGTGCAGCAGCAGACATGAACAAGTTTGGAGGAGATGAAAAGCAGAAGAAAGCTTCAGTGAAAATGTAGGCTTAGCCCAACGACTGTCCCCTGTTCATGATTCAAGTTAAGTAGACAGCATCAGGTAAAACAAAATGATGTATGTTTTTGTGCCAGACCTTCTCCTCTGACTGCCAGGAGAGATGTGGACCAGAATAAATCCTCTACATTGACTCAGGGGAACTTAAAAGAATGTCTGACTCTTGCCTTGCATTGGCACACCCTCTCCAGGAAAACAATGGACTGAAAACAAGATGGGTTGTTGTTGACTGCGTGACTATGTCAGTGCCTTAGAAAGTACTAACATGAGAAATTAGCCAGACAGATTATTTCAGAGTATTTCTGATGAATGGCCTACTCAGCAATGAAATCACTCTTTTTCTTATGTTATCCGGAATAATAATTTTCTACCTGCAAGTCCACTTATTTTAGAAAAGCAAAGTGGCTTTTATTTTGGAATAAGTGCATCCACAGGCAGAGTTCTTTCCAAATAGCTAATCTGGTCATTGCCAAATGTAAACAATTTATGTAAACATAAATTGATGAGGATGGTAAAGAACTCATGAAGGTATGGCCTGGGACTTACTCAATTTGCAAGCACTTACTTAGACCCATCTTCCTCAGGGCTAATATGGTGATCAACAGAGCTTACAGAGAGCTGGGTTCAATTTAAACATAGTCATATGTTTGAAAAAGAAATGAGCTTTTGAAAACTGTCTCCTCCTGCTGTCCCCTCGAGTTCCAAGTCTATTTTGCTTAGGTTGATCCTCACTTTTAAATATCAGGTAATCTAGGATTTAGTAGGTCTCAGAATTGTTGATTGCCCATTAGGTTGGGTCTAAGGCTGGTAGGGGCTGGAGATGAAGTGCATGCAGTCTCTTCTAGAGCAAGTGAGTGATTGGTAAAGAGTAACTTTACATTGCCTGCAGCTTGGCTTTGGCTAAAGTAGAAATGTCTTGCTGTGTGCAGATTGCAGAGAGGAGCTTAAACGTTAAGGTAGAAAATTACAGAAAGAACAGATCTTTGCATGACGGGTTCTCATCTTGTTCAAAATGTTGGGTGCTCATCTGTTTTTCTTCCCAAGACTTTTCTGCTGCCGGAGCGCTCCTGGGAAAGAGCGAGCCACCTCACACTGGAAATGTGGGCTGAGGTTGCTCTGACTGTGTTTGTGATGGCTTACTTAGTGTGTGTCCACACGGCGTGGCAGCAGCAAGAGCTATGTGGGAGATGCCAAGTGACCTAGATCAGCACTCCTCATTCCTGCAGCTTCGTCCTGTGCAAGAGTGATGTGAGCCAAATACCAGTCATGTTAAAGACTGACCTTGTTTTCTTGGAGAAACCTGTGTAAAAATGGATATAACAACACTCTTGACACTTACCTCACAGGATGTTGTGAAGCTTAATTAAATGTGTGCAAAAGCATTTTGAGATCCTTAGATGAAAGAAGTTTTTATAAATGCAAATTATAATAATTATGGCTAGTAACCACCACCAACTACTGAAACAATTAATTCAGGTTGCCACAGGCCATCACAACAACATGTGCAAAGAGGAATCAGCCATTTAATGACATATATGTTGCGTGAGAACTCAAAGACTTAAAAATACTGTAAACAAAGAGGAAAAAACTAGACACTCAGGGCTTGCCTCTGAGGGTGCTGTTGGTGGAAATTTCCTCGATTGCTTCCATCACCTCTGTTTGCATTGTGAGTTGTGCCCAAGGAGAAGAGCCCACCTCAGAGATTGCACCAGTGGGACCATTTCACGTCCCTACCATTTTTATATTTAACGTCACAAGAAAACCGAAAACGAATGCAAATAGCCTGGCTCACAAAAATTTGGAAATACATGAATATAACACTGGTTTTGGTTAATTCTCCCCTCACACAAACACTCCCCTCCAGCTCAGGCATCCCCAGCCCAGCCCATTTGCAGCATCACAGAATAGGCTTTGGCTACAGGGTATTATCCAGCTGACTTTCCAAAGGTGAAAACAAAAGAGAAGCAATCAAGATGTGTCTGGCCAAATACTTGAAGGCCCAGTGCACACATGTAGTTGACAACTGACTGAAATCTGAACCATTTTGCTCAGCCTTTCTTGTTGCTTCCAAACTGATTTGGGCTTAAATAGCTAAAACCTACAGGTGTTTAAATGCTCTCCCTTGTCAGCAGAACAGCCTCATCAGACATGGTCTGAGGATGCAGTCAGACTGGAAGAGATATCCAAAGACCCCACAGGTGAATCCCAAAGAACAGGCGAGCCCACCTGTGACCCTCAGGCTTATTTTGCTTGCCTTTAAAGAGGAAAATTCAGAAGAGTAGTAGTTACTAAGCACCCAACTTACCAAAGCAATTAGGCTAAATGCACTGCAGCTAGAAATTTAAGCAATGCACTGAATTTAATTTGAGAATTCATGGTCATAAATCTGAAACCTTTAACATTTAACCTAGCAGCAAATTTAATCAGCTTTCTGACCAAGTGAAAAATTTTATGCTATTGAAGTTTGAAAAGTGTGAAGCCCACACATATTAAAAGAAGGGTTTTTTCTTTTTCTTTTAATGAAGAAAAACTTGGGAGTAGTTAGTTGCCTAATTCAAATAATGGCAACATGGGAATGCTATCTCTAAATAGACTCCAAATAACAAAACAGCATTTCTTTTTGGCTTCTGCCAGACTGATGTGCTTGTAGTCAGTGGTTTCATGGAAAAAAAATGTTACTCATGCTGGAAGGTTGTATAGACTAAACTTATTCTGATGTCAATGAGCTTAAAACTTACAGAGTTTACCAGAAGCAAGTTTTCCATCTCCCAAAATTGAAAATGTTCATGTGTTTTTTTCAGCCACTTTAAAAAGACTGTCTTTCTATAGAACCTTTTATGCTTTAAGAACGAGGCTACTAAGTGATGTCTTGGGTAAGTTTTTGTAAAATGAGGGCCAAGTTTTTATGAGGTCTGTGTATGTGTGTGTGTCTCTGCACAGAAAATTAGCAACACTGATGCAATGTACAGAAAACACGCTACACAGCTGGTACCAACATATTATCTTGAACCTGTAGAATGTGAAACTTTATTATGATGTGTGTATACAAGCTGTGTGCTTGCACACAGATACACACACACACTATGCAATGCAGGTATCCTGTTGCTAAGCTCTCTTAATGACACTTGCTCTGCTCAATGTCTCTTGGCTAAATCCCACAATACAAGACAAAACTTGGATGCATTTTCTAAATGCACCTCAAGGCACGAGGGCATAAAAGAAGTTGGAATACGAGCACATCTTGTTTTAACCAACTCCAGAGCACTCGGACTGACATTTTACAATTTACCAGAAAGGTGTGGCTGAAAAGGCACTGAAGCAGATATAGGTGCAGGTCCTCCCTGATAGATATTTGCATCCTGTCATTCATCTGCTCCAGAGCTTTGCTGCACAGACTTGCTGATAACCACCAGTGCATTCTGCGGTTTGGGTGCCCAAAGGCTTTAAAAGCTCATGTGACCCTACGAGCATCTGAGAACCCCGACTGATGGGTTGACACTTTCCTTCCCACCTTTACCACTAGAAGAGACTGATCTAGAGGGAAGACACACAGCTTTGGAAAGGGGACACACTATGATTTGTATGCCCTTTAAAGACGAAAGGAATGCCCTGTTGGAAAAGGAAACGCAACCTCATAGTAACAGTGGGTTTTTCATTCCCACGCTGTTCCTTCCACTCCCTGTGAAGATCTTCATCTGACTGATATCCCTCAATTACAGACTGTCAGGAATACCAGAGCGTTTTTCTTTTTAAAACCTCACAGAGGTAGTTTACACTATACACTGCCTTCTGCAAACACAAATACTTTCTCCCTGCCTATTTAAATAAACTATGTCGGCAGGAACAGTGACTGTGGATACTGCTTGGGAAGCTCAAAGCCCTGGGGGGAGCTGTGGGCAGTTCCTGGCATTGCTTGTGCTTCTGAAGGTAACCAGGAGGAAAGTCCATGGGAAGCAATGCAAAGAGCTGACGGCTGATGCCAGGGAAAAAAAGTCACCATGGCTCCTGCTGGCGTCTCCTCTCCACCCCATTTCACTCCCTTTGTTGCTCCTCTTCTCATTGAAGGAGACAACAGGATTGTGGAGATAAGATTCTGTGTCAGATGCCCAGCTCTTCAGAAAAAAACCCAACAAGCCAAAACCCAACAAAAACACACACCCCCTCACATGGATTTTTTTTAAAAGAAGGTAATTAACCTACATTGCATTCTCTGATATCTGTTCAATACAGCATTGCTTGTCAGCCACTCCTTTCATCACTTAAAGTGCATTTTGTATCCATGGAAAGCAATTAATGTTCAATGGGTAAAATTTGCCCTTACAAAGGCATCTTTTCACATTCCTGCACTGCCACAGTGAGCCTTTTCCTTCCTTACATGCCACCACCAGTCCTCCTCACACAGATGTGCATCACCCAGAGATGTTTAGTATCTATCTGGATACTACTGTGCCCTTGTAGTCCTTCCTTACAGCCTGACTCTGCTCCTTCTGCCTCTACTCTGACTTCAGGTGGAAACTCTTCCGTACATTTTGTGGCACAATATTGGACTGGTTTAGGCTGCACTTGGGAACTCAGCCCAGTGCAGGGAGGATCCTGTCACCAGGATCCTTTCTGATCTGTAAAGAGCTGCTTGAAGAAATAATCTCTCTGAAAGAACAGTGCTTGGTTTAAAGCAGGCTTACAGCTCTCTGCTGCTTTCAGGTCTATTTGACTAATGATTTGGCTTTAAAATCAGCAAAATTACCTCTGGCCTCACCTAAGCCAATTGTGGCTGAGAGTTCCATGTGAGCAGCTTGTGTCTGGTCTTGGAGCCTCTTCTTATACCTACCCAGTGGTACAGCCAGCCACAGTGGCCAATGCTGGGGTTTTTTAAAACCAGCTGGCTTTTTATCTGCTCCCTTTGTATCACAAATGAGAAAAAGAACCTGATCTGAAACCACATGTAAAAATACGGGGCTCTTCAATTTATATTTCTCCAGTCAAAATAGATATGTAGGATAGTAGGAACTTTCAAGCCCCCCAACAGTACCAATATAAAGATTTAATCAGTGCTATTTAAAACAGTTCAAAGCAGAAAAGGGTTAGGATTCCAGTAAGCTAAAGTATAGGAGACAGCTTTCTAGGCAAGCTGAGTGGCATAAGGAGTGGGAGAACATCATGGTGACAACTCTTAATATGAAAATGGTCAAGGATTACTTCACAATCTTGCATTAGCAGATGGCTGGAGCCATTTACTCAGGCATGTTTTCTATTCCTAATGCCTATAATTAAGGCAAAGTCAAATTGGCACATGAGATTTTTCATTTCCCATCCCCAAATTGAAGGGGCAGGGCTACCAAATTTTGGAAGGCTTTGCTCTCACGAAGAGAACTGCAACTACCCAAGGTGGAGAATTGCAGCAGAGCTGGTACCTGAAGATTCTTGTCCTGGGCTGTGCAGTGCAAGCTCAGGACTAACCACTCCTGTGTCATGCAATTACTAGAAAACTGGAAGCAGGAAACAGAAAAGGCAGCTTGCTCAGATGCTTATCACGGCAGCATGGTGCTACTTGAGATTTAATCTATCAATATAAAGAAAAAAACCAACAACAAATTTAACTCACAACCTTCGGAGTAGAAAAGATGAAGGCAAAGCTGAATCCCAATCTTCTTGCACAACAAATTCCCTGATCCTAGTGAAGGCCAAGCTGATTTAGCCATTATACTGAACTGGTTAAAATCTGATTAAAGTTAATGGTGAAAACATCTACAGTTCCAAACACAAGGCAAAAATAATGCTATCCTACAAGTACTTGAGGTAGTCTCAATACTAGAGGCAATCAGAGAATATCCTATAAATTAATTTTTTTTCTGAAAGTACTTTCTCCCCCACTCAAATCGGATTTTTATTTTAAAACTGTACTAACTTCTAAAACTCCCATGTAACCAAAAACTCTTTGCTAGATTTTGCGAAGTGGTTGAAACTTTGTTTAAAAACAATTTCAAACTCTTTAATATATGTCATGTATTTACTATTTCCTTGTCATGCGTGCCACTAATACATCAAAAAAAAAGAAAAAAGGTAGTACTTTCTGACACCAAAAGTTGCTTTAAAACTAGTTTTTAAGTTTTGGTATCCTTTTCTTTGGAATGTGTAGAACTTTCAGTTGTAATTTCTAATACAGTATCTTAAATAACGTGTGAAGGACTCATCTATAAGCACCAACATTGACAAGCTCCAGCTCACATCAGTAATTCAACATTTGCATTGAGCAAAGCAGCCTACTTCTTACAAACTGAAAACTTTCTTTTGCCCCAAAATAAGGTTAGATGTGTGCAGAAGCTCTTGTCCTGGTTTTGACAACTGCAAAGGACCCAGACACACTGAATGAAATGCAAACATACTTAGCTGTTAGTAAATAACTTCAATCATGTGATGGGAAAAAATCAGAAATAAAATGTTTATTGCTTTCTTCAGCCTTTTCATTCTTCTCAGTTGCACGCTGCATTTTCCCTGCATCGACAACGAGAAGTTTAGGATGGAGAAGTGTCCCTGCACACCCCGGCGCAGCCTTTGTGTATCATGGTTGTTGTCACACTGACACCTAATGGCAGATACGAACTAGAGTATCGCGGCTGATTTCCCAGGCTGTTTTTACCCTGTGTTGTAAAAAACGATAGGAAATAAGTGAGTTTGGAAAACGGACTTCACCTGTGTGCTCGGCCTCTGGGATGGCAATGCGGGGAAGGTGACCCCGAGGGGCTGTGGGGTGGGATGTGGATGGGCAGCTGGCACAGAGAGCTCACACAGTGCCCCCAGAAAAACGAAAGCACCAAAGCTGGCCAGAATCATCCAGTAGGTTGGTGATGGTTGAAAAGGTCTAATTTCATCCAGCTCTTCACCTGCTGTCTTGTTTCTAATCCCAACGAGTGGACAGCAAAACTCTCAAACACACAAGGGAATAGGTTGGGGCAGTGCAGTTGATAATAATACATGAAAATAGGGCACTGAGTAAAGCTTGTGCTTCCTTCAGGAATTTTGGAGGAAATCAGGATTTTTTCTGGGATGTTTTGCTGTTAAAATTCTGTTTATTACAGTGATCAGAGTGGAGTGCTGTGGTACTAACTCTGCCCTTATGTAAGAGGTAATAGCAGCATAGCCCACAGCATGATCTGGGCTTACATTGCAGCAGAGGGTGCCCACACAGGCTCCATATCCACATTTGTGAACTAACCATTTTGCTCTCTGGTGGCTAAAACCAAGGGCCTATGGTAAGCACTTCATGGCTGTTTTCTTTGGCCAAAATGTATCCTAGGTAGTAAAAGAAATAATTAACTGTAGCCATCATCTTTCATCTGGTTAATAAAAGCTTGTATTATTTAAGCAGAGGTGTGGTGAAATTTAGCAGTCAACTTCAAATGATGATTTAGGAGAAGTTTAGACCGGGTTCCAAATCCTTCAGGTGAGCTCATATAATGCTCCTGATGGTTCACCAGCATCTACCAAATGATGTAAAATCACATCCTGGGGTTATTCTGCAAGGTTTTTGGGATGGTCCCAGAATCTGCTCTTTATGTGGTGTATTTGGATATCTCTAGGAGGGATTTTAGCAGCAAGAACATTAGCAAAGGAAATTACTAAATTCAGCAGAGGTGTATGAATAACCATAGTAAGATGTAGCAGAAAGTTTCATGAAACAAAACAATATAAACTAGCAATTGTTATGAAACAATGTTAGATTTTTGAAAACAAAACAAAAAAAAAGAGAAGTCATTCATAGGGGTTTTTTTATACAAATCTACTGGAAAGAATATTGACTTCCATGTTCCTTTACAGTGAAAATTGTTAAACCATCAGTTAAGTGGTTAATCCATGGGATCTAATTTATGTGAGAACTATACCCTAACTTTTTACTGATGTTGTGGTGTGCAAGGACTGAGCTGGGTGCAGAGCTGAGGCAGAAATCAAGTGGCTGTTGCATCTCTGATTATCACAAAGATGAAAAGGTGGGACACTGGCAGTGTAACTGCAGTAAGTAACTAATTAAAATGATCACCATACACGCTTATAAGCTATTATTAATGGTATCTTTTCATCATATTCAAATATTTTGCCATTTCATAATATCAACATTGCAGAGATAACCAACACTGCCTTACAATCTGTTTTTAAGACTAAATTTTACAGTTTGAAATCTAGCCCGAGTCAGGACTTTTGGTATCTTGAATGCTGTGAAAAATATTATTGAAGGGCAGGTATTATTCATTAATAAGTCGAAGACTTGCAGCAGTTTAATGGCACTGAGATTTAAAGCAAAAAGAAGTCTCAGTGCAGACTAACTGACAGGAAGGGTATTTATGGAAAAGACACTTCAAATAGCTATAATTAAATATAGAGTGTCTGTTGAGGAAAGAAAAAATCATTACTTAGTGCTTCGTGTTAGGCACTGCTGCTCAGTTTTTCTTAAACAACTCATTTCTTTTTATCTTCTGGCCAAGTTTGACACTTTAGAAAGTGTCTGACTGAAGAGCAATGGGTGCAAAGCTCACCCTTGGGCCCTGCTTTCACCAGCCATGTCCTGATTGGAATGTCCCAGCCCTGAGATGGGATTTTAACAGGGAACTTGGTTTTGTTAGGCTGGAAGCATTCAATGAGAACCAACATCAGGTTATCAAACACCTTCGCTTTTGTTGTGAGAATTTTTCAGGGCTGGACTGTCAAGCAGTCTCTTGTGTAGGAGCCTTTGGAGGAAAACACCCTCAACCTCCGATTTTGCCATGGGCAATTCCACAGTATTCCCACTTAAGGACCTGTGGTGTGTCTGGGGAGTGCAGTGAAAGAGGAGGAAATAAATAAATAGTCCTTCAATGTTTCTGTTTGTTTGCTTGATCTAAGACCAGACGTGCAAAGGTTCTCATATTTACAAGAGTTGTTCCTTCTGAGAACAGGGATCTACAGCCTTTTCCTGACGTTGACTGACCACTACTTCTGAAGCTCACCTGCACAGGGAATACTCGGAGATAATTCTTCCACAAGTCCTTCTAAAAAGCCTTAATGTTGAACTACTGCAATCAACCATTAAACTGACACCTCGTACCAGCCCACCATTACACCTCTTTTCCAATTCCTCTGCTGTCATGCAACTGATGTGCTGAATTACAGCCTGTCACATCACGTTACGTTAGGCAGAACAAACAGGACAAAACACATACCAACTGCCATGCAAATATGTGTTTGCCAAACTCTTTTCAGTGGGGAGAACTGCAACCGGCGAATTCCCTGTCGGAAAACGAGAGGCTGAGGGATGGCTCTGGGGTGTGTGAGACAGACGTGCCTCTGACACACGCTGCGAACACACAGATCTGCAGTTCCCAGTGGTTATGAAAGCAACCCCTGCTCTGATTACTTCTTGTTCTTTTAGGGAAAAAAAAAAGCAGCAGTGGGTTCTCTGAGTGCTGATGTCATGAGGGAAAACATATATATGCAATAATCCTCTGGTGCTTGTGTTCAGCTTTGGAGCTATTTTTACAACTGGCCAGATGTTGGCTGTGTGTGTGTAAATATAACACCCACTTATATACACACACGTGCATGCCATGAGATGTGTGAATATATATTATGTGGCTTTTAAGTGCAGCCTTTTAGCCTACATGTGAGCCTTTTGAAGCTAATGGGAGATTTACCAGGGGCTTCTTCACAGAGCTGTAGGCAAGAGTGGAATCCAGAACATATGAATATTATACTATAATGACATGGTGTAAATCATCTAGTTTGACCTACAGTGAATTAGAGGCTATTAAATTTCACCCAGGTATCCTACACCAAGCCAGAAAAACATGTGTTTGACTAATGCATAAATTGTATTTGGCTAACACCTATTTCCCAGAAAGGTATTCATTCAGTCTCCATGCAAAGACACTTTCCATGCATCAGTTTCTTTGATGGTTTGTTTCAACAGTTATTTTAACTATGTGTGCTTTCTATTTAAATTTACTAAAGTCTACGGAGTCAGTGACAAGAAGTCAAATTCCAACTTAAATTCCTAGCTATAATGTCAACAACTTGAGTACTGACTTGCTTCACTTCAATGCCATGCCATGGGCATCCCTTTGAGATCTCTTATGCTGAACTATTCTTTATCATGTTACATCCTCCCCCAAGCAATAGCTCTGGGAATTGTTTTCCCCTTGTTAACTTTCTTCTTGATACGTTGCCACAGAAAATATGTTGTTTACTTGGTAATTAGTGTCATCTATTCACTGTTGTCTGTGTGCATCAGCTTGGCTGGGGTTTATATGGATAACATGTCTGATATGAGTGACCTCACATACCTTGCAATACCCTCATTGTTAGTACAGTAAAAATAGATCAGATACAGACAACTCCTTTCAATTTCCATAATTTGGAAATATTGTAATGTTTTTGTTTATAAACCAGTCATAGTATGTGCATATAGATACAAAAAACTTGAGTCCCCAAAGCTGGCTCTCCCAGTTATTGATTTTTGTCTTTTTTCTACTCAAGACATAATTTAAAATGAAGGAAAAAAAATAGTTAATCTACAACTTCTGCTAAGACGTTTTCATATTAAATAGGGGATAGTTTTACTGCTGACAGATATTATGAAATATAATGATTATTAAAATTAATGTGTAATATTACGAAGAATAGTGTCTTCATTTTCAGCATACAGTGGTGCTTTTTAAGTCAGGTTCTGTAGCAAGCAAGAATATGTCACAATTAAAAAGAGGAAAAAGTGGAACGCCATGATTATTCTAAAGCTTGACACAAAACTATAAATCTCTTTCAAGTGAAGATACACAGATCTTTGTGTAGACTGCAGCTAAGCAAACCAACTAGCCTTTGATGTACTTATAATTATTAGGGGCTGAGTATTATGTCTTTAGGCAAAGTTGTCTAGCAGTGGGAAGGTATAGATCAAAACTGACATCACGACACAAGCACAGAGGTGAGATGAGGTGGAGCCAAAAATAGCTTGGCATTACTATAGACCTGAAGTAAAACAAATAACTTCACTTCTTGAAAAGAACACAAGGAGGGGAGCGATTAGTGCCTGTAACCCCTCAACAGAGTAAAATCCTCACTATCACTTGGAAATTTAAAAATGTAATTAGCCAGAAGTTAAATACCAGAATAAAGAAAGAAATTCAGGAGATCCACTTCTATGGGAACGTACTGTTACACTGTCACTGAGACAGGTATACCAGGCCATGAATTCAGAATTACCACAGCAATTGGGTGCCATACCATCACTGCTGCCTTGCTGCTCATTCTTCTTGAAACCAGTCTACATCAAGTACAGCATCCTTCTAGACCAGACTCTTTCCATGTGGCAGCAGTCCTGGTAATGCTAGGCCTACACATGAGCTTATTACTTGCTAAAATCCCCATCCAAAGCCCACTGAAGATGGTGGAAATATTTTCATTGTGCTTAGCAGGCTCTGTATCAGGTGCTGTGTGTGGCTTGATGTGTTCAAGAGAGTGTATACATCAGCACAATTAAATAACTTCAAATTATGATGGATCTTCAAAGACACTCATCTTGGGTGGCACAAAATTAAAAAAGTACTTGTGGAAGGTAATTTCTTGCCATAGGTGAACTGCCAATCATACTTAGAAAACATTTTTTATTAAAAATTTTTTTCTGCCTCTCTGAGGAAAAAGCCACATTATTAGAAAAATAAAAGCGAAAGATTTGATTCCAGAGGTTTTGATTGACTCAAACTGAAAATCTAAATAAATAAATAGGAGATCTAACACTTACACTGAAGGGAGCAGAGCTCCAAAAAACTGTATTGTCTTTCCAGATGACAGCTCACCAGTGGATGGGATAATACCTTTGAAGCACTCCACAAACATGTTACACAGTGAAACAAAAACCATGCCATGAAATAAAGGTAAGATTCTCAGCTATTTTGAAACTTGACAGATGACAAGAGAAAGATGCATGTGTTAAGGAAGAGCAGGAAATGAAGGTTTTGCCATCAGGATCGGAGAGGGTGTGTAAGGATAAGGGAGAAGTCTATTGCTTGGGAGACCGGGAGGAGACATTAGGGATCAGAAGAAGAAGAAATGTTTCTAACTGGCCCAAAGCAGGGCCAGAGAATGTTACAAACACAGGGGGACATTTCTAAATATGGTATTGAAATGCAAGCAGGCTCCCCAGGACTGTCAGGAATCGGGGAAGAACTGAGTAAATCATAAGTGATTTGGAGGTAGCAGACTCTATGCAAGTCCAGACTGGTATCTCAGATACACCATATGGGAGACAAAACACCACAGCATGTGTCATTATTAATTATCACAAACAACAGGTAAGCCATTCAATATAAAACACAACCACAGAACTAAGACAAAATTAATAAATTCTCCAGTTAAGATTTAAACTGGTGATGGTCCCTGCCCATAAGGTGAAACACTTAGGGTCCCTACATTTTGAATGTCATTTTATAAACACTATGGGAAATTAGACTTCAGTCTTTGTGAGAACTGATAAGATTTCCTGTTTCACTTTCAAACTATGGACTATTTCCAGAAATATTTTAAAATTCTACTTTAAATGGAAAAACCTCAAGTGCTTTCATAAGCCATTAGTGAAGTACCAAAATGTTGGTCAGTCCCATCCAGCATTTCAGAACAATACAATTATCTGAACATCAGCGTTTTTGTTAAAATACCTCTGTTAGAAATGGTGCCTAAACATGAGTGTTACTAATATTCTGAATTTAATTCTAAGTAGAAATACAAGGTCCCCCAATTTGCCTTTCAACTATGCAGCAGTTATCTGTCTTGTTCCAACACGAATCCCTTTTGGGTGAAAGCTGTTGATTTGAAGGTTAAAAATCACCTTGCTAGGCCCTAATGTAATTTGTTGGAAGTTGGCCTTGGGAAACTTTCTGACACTGCCTACATATGCTCTTCATTGGATATTCATTGAGCAATGATGTCTGAAGGGCTGAGTTCTTCACCTCCATGATCATCATTAGTTATGGCATTTCTTAACAGGCTGTGCCATGTCAGTTCTTTGCAACTCCAGTTTTACATTAGCAACCCCCAGTTTACAGCACTGAACAGACACAATCTACCACCACAGACAACACTGTTCCAGGAGAGTGTGTGCCAGGTTACACCCATAAACAGAATTTATTAGTAACCTACACAAATTGTCAATACTGAATAAATAGTTACTCTCTCTTTTTTAATCAAGTGAAATGAGGTGCACAGCATACATTTTAGGCAAGGCTAAATGAGAACTCCCTGACCTCATTAAGGAACTCATGGGTCTACTACAGAAATAATTCAAGAGAAAATCTCTGGCAGAGGAAACCACAGTATCTCTGGGCAGTGGTTTGCTGATCAAATAGGAGTGGGGAAAGAGGAGACAGCTAATGCTGTTTCTGAGCTGTATGGTACCATTACTTCAATCTTCTCATCCCTCAAGATGCATTTTCACAGGCTGTCAAACATAAAATCTTATGAGAATAATTTTCTTTAGAAGATTTTAATCAGATGAACAAAATACCTGATTCTGCCAAAACCAGAGTTCACATGACACTTCATCTTGCTCAGCAATATTCTCACCAAACTATTGTGCTCTGAAGGTCTACAGGTGTTTTTACCACAAGCCCACAGACATCCTTAGCTTTGAGGGTGGCTCCTTCAGAATGGTGTCTAGCAAACCAGAATCACAACTGAGAAAAGCCAAAATTCAGAAAATTTTAAAATAATCAACCTATTTTTAGTTTTATCTTGAGACGAATCTTGATATAATACATGTGAGGAATCTACCAATTATTACAGAACTCTGGATGATGCCTATAAATTTCTGATGAAATTACATTGTCATTCTGCATTATTTGTAGGAGCTTGAAACTTCTCCTAAAGTCTGAGTTTGAAATATATTATGTTTCAAGTGAGCCCTGTACACAGAAATAACTTGACAAATTAAGTATATCTAGGGCAAGATGGAGCACTCTCAAAGCTCCAAGGTGACCACTGGTGAACTGAGTGGCTGAAAGCTCCAGAGAACAGGGACTAGATGAAGAGGAAATGGTCTTGGGAAATGGTTAGGGGACAGAAACTTGTTTGAAACTGGATTTTAAAACGCTCAAAATGTTACAAAACTATAGCAATTTACATACAAAGCACTTGTTATGTTTTGTTTTCATTGGGTCCACAAAGCTTATCCCTCATGTCATCTTTTTTGCCAACAACAGTTTATGAAATAATAACATCATAAAGAAAGGACATTGGAATAAACTATAATAAAAGAAAACTTGTGGCTGAGATTTCATATGTTTAAGGTGAGATCCAATCTCCAGTGAACAAATTCATGGGAGATTCCTGATTATTTTCATATAAAATGAATTGGATGCAAATTCATTACTGTTTAGAGACTGAATCTCAGTGTCAGTTTGTCCCTGGGGGCATTGAAAAGTATTTTAAATCATTCTGATAGTTAATTATTCAGCAAAAGGCTTTATCATATAAAATGACTTTAATAATTTATGCTAATGGGGCATTGCAGAAATAACTGTAGGACTGGTCTGGAGGAGGGGAAGACTCTGTGCCTGAACATTTATAATGAATTGTAGTAACACGTGTATTACATTTAAAATGCAAGTAAGACATTTGTGATCACCTCAGGTCTTTTTCCCTGTCCCTCTCCCTGCACTTGTGTCTACAATGCTACAAAAGGCTCTTAGTCAATTTAAAACCAGCCTAACTTCAGAAATCTAGTAACAAAGGTAGTTTGCAAGGAATTACATGAAGACACGTATTAGAGCTTAGATTTTCTGGATTAAGTGCCAGAGAACAGACAATGCAAGTCTCAGTTATCAAGTATCTGAGTTATATTTGGTGCAGTGGACAAACACCTAAGAAGTAAGAGAAGAGAAAGCAAGGGAGCTGTAACTGCACAGCTTAAAAGAGTGCTCAGTAAGGAATGACCTAAACAAGTGCCCTTTTTTGGAATTCTTGTGGTGAAAGAGCTTGCCCAAAGGCCCAGCTGTAGTGGAAAAAATGCTTGAAGTGACTTGAGTGTGAAAATGAAACACCTCAAAAAAGAAAGATCAGGAAAGGCACTGCTTCATTCCTACTCTGCTGGAAGGGGAAGGAGGTAATGCTGTATTGCATAGTCTTGAAAGTCATGGATTTATGCAATCTATAGAAATAGCCACACAAATGCATATACTTCCAATGTATTGGAGTGGCATTTGCTTGTATGTTCTGGGTAAACACAGAGAAGTACACTTCTAAAAGAATCCTATGTTACCTAAGATCTCAAAGATTTTGTGACTCTGACTCACAAATCCTGTTCTACTTCTTGGCACGGGACAAGGACAAAAGCTCAGTGATTTCCTCTAATATTCAAAGATGCAGAAAAATAAGTGAAACAGAACCGTGCATATTTTGCACAAACATTTTGTGGGGTTTTAATTTTTTTCCCCTTTGTCTGCTTTCTCTGGGAATCAGCTCCCTAGACATAGACACCTCCTTCTTGGTTCATGCTATAAGGCATCAAGACAGAATGGTCTAATGGGTTTGCAAACATGTCTTCATGTCAATTCAGAAGAAACACAAGGAGAAAATGAACGAGTTATGAGTCCCCCTGTCTGAAAAGTGGTCCATGTTTTAGCTATTAATCTAACACTGTAACTTCTGCATTGATATTCCTTATGGAATGGCACAAATCCCACCGCACGCAAAGCTGTTGCTTTAAAGCCTAAGTTCACATCAGTAAATGTTCCATCTGAATGCTGCCAGAGCTTTAGTGGTGGATGTGAGTCCACTTATTTGCACAGTGTGCACCAGCAAATACGTAGAGGTGAATGAGATTGTCATACCTGGCCTTTAATGCTCATATGAACAACAATTTCCAGATTCAGTCCCCTACCTCTTGCACTCAGTTCAATTTGTACAGCCTGAACTTTTCTATAGTATAGATCTTTTTTGCTTCATAGCTATCCTCACATGGGTACTGAAAGGCAAAGCTAAGTTATTTTTATAAGCCTCCTTCTGTAGTTATGAATGTTCTTTAGTTACAAATAAAAATATGGTCTCACTTTCAAAGCAAACGGTGCAATCAAAACAATAACCCTTCTACAAATGTAACACCATGTTCTACAGGACAAGTATTGATTAAAACAAAAAGGGCTTTTTAAACACCATTAATTCTTACCAATTCCAGTAGTTATTGATTCTGCATCAATGTCATTAGCCTTTCTCTTTGCCACTTCCGCTAGTGCCAATTCACCCTTATCTAGTGCAAGGTAATGGATGTCCTTTGGAAATAAAGGAGAAAAAAGAGATTAATCTAAAATGAATCTCATAGGAGCAACAAAAGGCATTTTGAAAGAAAGAGTTTCTTTTATTACTTAGATCACAAACACAGATGGAACTGATGAACCTACCATTACATTTTAATTCCCTCCCAATGCAAATTTATTATCTTACAGCAATGAATAAGACACTGGCCAATCATGCACTGATAAAAGTGAAGCTATTGACTCATGTATGAAAGAAACCAATCTGTCTACTTTTAACGTAATGTCTGTTGGTGCAACATGAATTAAAAAGGATGGATAGGAGGTGGCTCTGTGTAAACCAGATCTGAAGTACTGGAACTCTTCTGGCTGACAGCCTGTGTTTGAAACTTGTTAAATGCGGATGTGGTGCTTAGAGACATGGTTTAGTGGTGGACCTGTTAATGCTTAACAGTTGGACTTGGTATTCTTAGAGGTCTTTTCCAACCCTAGTGATTCTATGATTCAAAAGTTTCCACCTCTGAGTTTTGGGGTAAAGATCTGTAGGGACTATTTTTTGTTTGAGGGCTGTCACGTTACACTCACTGCTCTTTGAGTAAGGTGATAGTGGCCCTCCTTGTGCTGATATTGGAGGGAATAAGAGCAACAGTGGCTGCTCAGTGGTTTTAACACTCACACTGTAGACATGATTCCCGAGTCATTCCTGGACAACAAGGGTCTTTCCAAACATGTTGTCTAGCATGAATAGCTGCTAATACTCTGGATTTAGTTTTTCATCCAGGGTTAAAAATCAGAGGGCTGCAGCAGGAGTGAATCACCACAGAGAATCACGTCTGGGTTGGAAGGGACCGTAAAGACCTACTTCCAATCTCCTGCCACAGGCAGGGACACCTTCCACCAGACCAGGTTACTCCAAGCAATGTGGCCTTGAATGCTTTCAGGGCTGGGGCAGCCACAGCTTCTCTGGGCGACCTATGCCAGGGCCTGCCCACCTTCACAGGAAAGAATTTCTTCCTAATATCTATCCTGAACCTGCCTTCTGTCAGTTTAAAGCAATTTCCCCTTCCTATCCCTACGTGCCCTTGTCAAAAGTCAAGGCTTTTTACTGCATGTTAATGTTTGAGGTGAAAACCACTTGTACTAAACACAGCACTATTTGTGGGAGAATATATTCCTGCTGACAAATTACAGTCTCGCTGCCCTTGGTTTTGGTCCTTGAAGCAAAGTTTCATCCTCGATCACTAATAAAGAGATAATTAATCCCCTTCTCATTTGGCCTCATGGACACATGAACCATGACATGGAAAATGAGGGAAATCCAGGAACAGTTGGCAAAATTTTTTTCCTCACTTCTTTGTTGAAGATGTCATTTGGTATCCAGAGATTTGAGTAATTCCATTGTTCTGCAATTCACCTGCATGCAGGAATTTAAAAAGAAAAGGAGTATTTCCTGGAAATGTTGATGGCTGCATACCACAAAAGCAAATATATTCTCACTACTACGGAAGATTTCAGGGGATACTGTCCTTCTTGGTGTGAATTTATTGCCACCTTCATCAATATGACAGAAACTCTTACAGGAAAAGTGACTTTATAAAGAGAAGTTACATGAAAAAAGTGAGAGTAATGGTGTTAGGAGAAAGACAAGCTGCTTCTATCAAGTCCTCATTTAATAATAACAATAAAAGTTAAACAAAAAATTAAGACACAAACTGAGAACGTTAGGGAAACTGATTATGCAGGAAAGCCTGGAACTGACTTTCAGGATCCCCACAGTCTGCAAGAGACCGCAGCATTTTCTCATCACAAACACAGGTGTGACTTAAAAAATGTGCAATGTCTTGGAGCCAAGGAATGAGTTACGAACTCGTGGCGAACTCTGCATTTCCTCTCTTTGTAGGTCTAACATGGTTGTCAGGAGAAAAGGGTCTGAGTAGCAAGGTATGATTTCTATGAAGATCAAACAGCAGATATTGTCAGCTTATTTAGATAACAATAGAGAACCCAAGGGCTCTTGGACAAGTCTGAACTTAAAGAGGTTTGAATGTATAGGCAGACTTATTTAAAATACATTCTGACAACGCTTAATGACTGTCCTTTTGTAGTTTAAACTATGAGAAGTATTGTGTACCTCCATGCCATTTGAAATAATGAACTGGGGATGGGATGGAAAGAGCTGCAGAAAATGACAAAGTTCTGTCAGCGAAGATGTTGTGCATTCTCTGTGTATCAAAGCAGCTGTTATTTCAGATCTTGGTTTTGCCTGTTTCCTGGTTTGAGTAAAGAAATGTAAAGAAATTTGAAGATACCCATCATTAACTAACAGAAATAAAGAAGTAATGAAGTAAGAAATATAAGAAGAAATGTAAGAAATAAAGGTTGGTAAGTGGCTTTCTTTGTCATTCCTCAAGTTGCTATCATGAAGAATAATAATTAAAAAGTAGCTTTTGTCTTGTCTCTACACACGCTTTAGAAAGAAAAGATTACAGATATAAACTCTCCTAATTAGACCATTTCAGATCAAATTTAGGTGTTTCTTATTCAAATAAACCAGCAAAATTGAAGTTTCTAACAACTTATAACTCTCTGGGTAGAAGTAAACCAGAAATTAGAAAAGAGAAAGAAGAAATGCCAGATTACAGGATACTTTAAAGACTGCGTAAAAAAAAAAGTTCAATTAGCTGAATATTCATGACTGATTTTTTCACACAATTACCTGAGAATTTATCAGTCCAAAGATCACATCCCTCCCAAAACCAATTTCAACAAAAACAATTTCCAGCTGCTCATCAGGAGCTTGCTGAAAGGGCTGTATTTTACCATTGAACAGTTTGCTTACTTTTTGGATGACTTTTTTCCCCCCTCACCTTTGTGACTCACAGAGCTGGCCGTTGGTGAGCAGAAGCCATTTGAAACATTGATGTGCATTTGTCTATAGGATATTTCTGGGCAACACTCCAACATTTCTTCGAAGCATGCACTTTCCTCATCAGTGTATCACCCAAGATCTGACAGTTTTATTAAAGTGTCTTTTCCTTGCTTTTTTTTTTTTTTTGCTACCTTTGGTATGTGGGATGGCCTTTTGAATTTTCAGCAGCTGAGAGCTGGAATGTACTATAAAAGGATTTCAAGCTAACAACCCTTCCACTGCTTGATCTTTTCTGTCACAGATTGGATCAGTCGCTGTCCAATAAATGGAGCTGTTGTTCCTGATATTATGTCCCCTTCAGTTTTATTTTTTTATTGAACTTTGTAGGAGATGATATTAATTGATGGGCTTAGATGTGACGTGAGGGTAAAGCTTGTGGAGAGACCCAGCAGTGCATGTGTGT
Organism: Calyptomena viridis; assembly: GCA_013390005.1. Taxonomy (NCBI): domain Eukaryota; kingdom Metazoa; phylum Chordata; class Aves; order Passeriformes; family Eurylaimidae; genus Calyptomena; species Calyptomena viridis. Next base: position 460,723 of record WEIV01026866.1, read on the forward strand.
CCTGTTATGGCATCATACCAGTGACGCTATAACTACAGGAGTAAGTTTTAAGCCTTTTATTAATTTTATTTTTCATTTCTATGAAAGAAATTAGCCCTCAGATAGCATTCTGTCAAACTCCTTTCTCAAAACAAAGAATGGGAATGCTGCAGAGCCTTGTTTAGGGAAAGAGATGCTCAGGATAAATTCTCCAAGATATAGGACATTTTCTTAGAAGTCTCAGAGGATGGGTATTCAGTGTTTGCATCCTCTTCAGTCTCTGTTATATCTGTGCTTCTCTATCTTTTCCTTTTCGTTCCTTTTCTGTTCCTCTTTAGTAAACAGATTTTTTTCTTTCTCATTTTGCTTATGTCATCAGATATCTTTATTTAACTACTATTTCTTCTTGAAATCCCATTGAATTAACCATGAATAAAAGGTGATGTAACTCCAAGAGCCATCTGAGGTTTTATAAAGGGATAAAAATGCTTTAAATATACATTTAAATAAATTCCAGTTGCATATTTTTAATTGCATTTTGACTTATATAAACAATATGTAGGAATCATTCAGTATTAAGCAGAAGTGAGGGATGCACAAACCTTGCTTAGCAGTAATATTGTTATATTAATACCTAGAAGGACTATAAGGTTTCAGGGAAGAGGTTATCTAATTTTCACACAGTATTAAGCACGGTGACACCAAATTGCCTAGAAATTACCATGGCACAAATAAATACTCTTAATGACCTATGCCTGTTTAAACTTCTTGAGTCCTGTACTTAGTGGTCTTGCAGCAGTGCCATTGTTAGCTTATTGTGAAGTTTGTTCATTAGTAACTTACTTAGACAATGAATTAGTGAAAGGACATTTCCCCAGAGGAGGCAGGTATGTGAGCTGCTTGCATAATTTAGGGGAAATTACGAGGAATCTCAAAGGTAATGCAAACAGAATGAGGATATTAAAGAACTGGTTTTGATCTCACAGTAACATAAGCCAGGAGGAACTCTTTGGAAATATATATTTATTTTTAAGGGCATTGGTAGGATGGGAAATGAAGAGTAGGTGTTGAGAGAGGAAAGGAAAAACCAAGAGTTGGAAAGGATGGAGTTAATTTCTCTGCAAACCTTGAAATTCCTCTTTAAGAAAGTTGTAGAACATTTTGTTGAGAGTAGAATATATTATCACCTGTGCAGCCAGGTACTGACAGTCCCTCCCTGTTCTTAGCAGCTGTGCACCCATCTCATGACCCAACACTGGTGTTCCCCACCCTGGGACAGAGGTGCTCCCTCAGTCCTGCTGTCAGAGGAGGGAAGGAAAGAAAAAAAGATTATGTAAGAAATGCTTTCAGTCATATGAAAGAAGGGCCCTTGAGACAGCAGGTCAAATGTTGGGTCATTTATTCTGCCAGAATGGCTAAAATTAGGAAGAATTTATTAGCTGTACAGTGGGAGAGCCCTCAACAAAAAGCTGTAACCTGCTCCAGACATTCTACAGTCTGAACCTTACATGTGCCTTCAGCAGTGCTTAGCACGATTAGGTAGAGAATTCATATTTGAAGAGGTTACATTCACAAGAGAAAAGGAAAAAGATGATCTAAAAAGAGGAAAAATTGAGGAGAGTAAACATAGAGCACATAATGAATTTCCTAAAAGTCTGACATTTCCATCACATTCTTTTGATGCATACTTAGGAAAGTTTATCACAGTATTCACATCTTTCTAATTAGATGGAACAAGCCAGATGATTAGAGCTGTGAAAAAAACATCAAAAGGTTCACACAACTTTTTATATAATTAGAAGGGAATTTTCATAACCCCTAAAAGCAGGATTTAATTGTGTAATTTAACATACAATTTAAATATCAAGATCAAACTAGCAGGGCAAGTGACTTAATGGGATAAATGATATTAACATCTAGTGTCAAAGCTTAATTTAAACAACAGAATGTCTTCATTATGCAAAAGAGTCAAGCAAACGAATCGTTCAAAGGGCCTTTTTTTTCAACAAGCGCTTTCCTATTGTTTCTTTGAAAACAATGAAATCAGCTGTGGAGCAGCAACATGCTGAGAGACTAGGAGAGCACGATTGGCTTTGTCCATCTGACCTCACTGTGACATTGTGGTGCAAGATCTTATAAAACAAGAACCTCCTGCAGAGCTCGCACAGAGGACCTTTTAAGAGCTGGTTAATTTTACTTTTGTAGCTAATTAAATGGGAAGGGGCAGAGAGTACATGAAATGTTAAAACCCTCGTGTTGATGCTGCTGAGCTTTGTTGTTTTAAAAGTACCAGCAGAAGCGTTCATAATTTGTCACTTCACAAAACCCTAAGAGACAAACTAAGAGCATCCAGGATTCCCAGGATATGGACAGCTCTTGTGTCCAGGACTCAGCAGTTGGACTTAAAGGAACAGATTAGAAACATATAAGCTTATTAGAGTGAAAGATGACAATCACCCACATCAGGTCAGATGAAGAAGGCGAACGTTCAAAAACATATACAATAATTCCTGGAAAATAAAGAATAGCCTGTAGGTCATGCTGGGGAAAAGGACAATGATCTAAAGATACTCAGTTCCTACTGATGACTTTCATGATGGCAAAGGGCAAACCAGTAGAACAGTTTTGTCTTCAGGATGTCCAAGACTGCAGGTGACACAGAACCATTTTAACATCCTGACAAATTTAACATCCTCTGTCCCCAGAAATGACTCACCATAAACAGGTCCCGAGCACCTATGTCAACAGCAAGCAGAAATGCCTTTTCAAACCTTTGATACCTGGAAAAAAATAAAAAGAAACACTACTTGCTAAGATTAATTTAAGAGCTGCATGAAATTTTGCCAATGGACAGATGAAGTCCTTCAGTACTCATCAAAAGTAATGCCAAAGCTTCACTGGGGAAACTTGACAGGCTCATATTCAGGTTGCAGAACTGTGAGGCAGGACAGTGGCTGCCCTTAGCCTTCTTCATTGTTTAAAACCTTCCTAAAGTGTTATGTTCAGTGTCAAGTCACATCAGATCTAGTTGATCCTGAAGGGAGCTGAAGATACTGTAGATCATAACAAATCAATCCTTTACTGACCACAACATAGACAGATAAATGTCATCCCCAACAATGCCGGCAGGAACTGCAAAATCCTCTGCAGAAAATACTAATCTCAAATTTCACATGACTTCAGAGGTCCCTGTAGAAGTTTGCATTGAGTTTTGTCCTTGCAGACCCCTCAACACAGCTCTCTGAAGATGATCATCTAGTTGAGCCAGGAAATCTCAGGGACTGAAAAGGGTAGGGGGTGACACTGCTTTGTCTCATAACAACCTTAGCCCAGCCCTAGCACTGACTCCTGGGAGTTTTCTGAGATCCTATAGTGAAGAAGATTGTGTCAATGAGGTAAAATAAGGGGAAAAAGAGCAAAAATTACCCTTAGATGCACACTAGAAGGCACCACCTGAGTATCACCTAGAGAAGCAGCAGAGTAGGAAGGGGCAGTGTGGATGTGGAACTTCATGCTTACAGTTAAACCAGGAAGGCTGTTCCATGGCATACTGAGACCATTCCTTTGCTGGGGTGAGGGCTTGCTGAACAACAGCTCTTTCCATTTGTGGTGACAGACTGACACCTTCTTCCTCCCCAGACATCATATGTATGGTGTATGCAGGTACTGGGCAAGGCTATATATCTCCTCTTGTTTGCAATCCCTGGGAATTCCATAGACATGGGAGGACATAAGCCATCCAACAGAAGATTTCTGAGGATATATACACAGCAATGCACTGCCAAACACTAATCCCAATGGGCAATTCTGCACTGGGCTAATGTCTCTCTTATACTAGACATAGATAACCATTATGTGACAATGTACCGTGAGAAAGTGATTCTATTTGTACACATTTTCTTCAAGTTGGACTTGAAAATTTTAAAGTAAACTTTAAAATTACCTACCACAATACAGTTGGTGATTATGTCTAGAAACGCAAAACAACAAAATACCCCAGTTCTATTTCTGTTGGGAGGTAAAAGTTTGATCCCATATAGAATGATTTCTGTAATTTTACCAGTACTGGTAAATTTTCCCCCTTGTCACCTGTTAACGATTTCAACAATGGATCAGTTGTAGATACTTGAAGTTTTGGAAGGAGATGATCGGGGCAAAAACCAGCATCTCAGAGTTAGAAAGGTGTAGGTCGTGTCTGCCAAATGAATATTGTCAGGCAGCATCACACGGATGCCAGAATTTTGGCAGTTTTGTACCTTGGTGGTACAAAAACAGTGGGCAATGCTGTAGCTCCTCCTTAGACCAGTGTGAACAGGAGGAAATATGGGAATCCTCCTTCCCCTTGGTGGGTAAAGGAGTCCCATTTGATGCACCACACTGGAATTCCCGTTTCTGGCAGAAGCCTCAGCGGTTTTCTGCCTCCCTCTTGTTACAGCCTTATCACTCCCTCTCTTCTACCACACATTTGGCATGATTCAACAGATTGCAAGACAGAGCCAGAAAGGACTTTTCCTCCAGGAATAACGTTTGTGACACGAAGGCATAATACGTTAGCTAAAGTAGAAAAGGAAACACACTCTCCAGGTGAGGTTCCTAAGAGCTGGAGTGGGGAGTCCTTTCCTCCCTAAAGCTAAAATCTCCCTGCTGTGCCTTCCAAGTACTAATTTGCAGCCCTCCTCACAGAACCAGTTTAAGGGAGGGGAGGAGATGAATTAAAGTTAACCCCTTGATCACCAGGGAACAGGCAGTGCACCCCAATTTGATCATGCATGTCTGTGTACCTGAAGGATTTTCCATTAAAACACGTTGTCTTGTAATGCTGCTTATGAAGCCAGGCTTTAATTAAGACAAATAAGTACATGTTAAAATATGTTTATCTTGAACAGCTATCATGTATATATTTTTTTTCTGGCACATTTTTCTTTTTCATTATAGATTAAATATACATTCTTAGTACTTAGAGGAGAAATTGCAAACTGAACAGAAACCAGCTATCTGACTAGCTACAAAGAATTGTTATTTTGTTTTCCTGAAGTCATCACTATACAGACCATTTGAATGACATTTGCTTTAGCCAAGGCAAAAATGCCTGCAACCAAAGAATGTAAAGTAACTTTTTCATTTGATTGTACAGCAGAACAGAATCATGGCCTTAGCTGGCATTTCTTTGCAGTTTCACAAAGACTTAAATGTTTTTTCCCCTTTAAACAACATACATACTTCGGTCCCATTATGGCCCCTATTCTTAAAACTGTGAAGTTAGCTCATTATTTTCAGATCTGTACAGAGATTAAAAAAAGACTATCTAAGAAATGCTCTTCATAAACCAAGAGTGCTGGAAATAACAATCCCAGTTGCTTCATAATTTATTATAAATGGAATTGCTTTAAAATAAAGTGGAGGTTTCAAAGAACAGTGACAAGTTTGCATTACTTAGGCAAGCAGTATTAAATCAGTCAAAAATATCCAGTGCTTTTTAACCTAGCTTTACTAGAACATAATTGTTACTTTAAATCTCTTTGGTAGGGAAGCTGTGTTGGTTTTAATCTACAGGAACCATTAGAGAGAGGGGGGACAGCAGGGGACCAACCTCAAGCTAATGATGTTTGTTTTATAAAGCATGTTTTGTCATGGGAAGACCTCTTGCTTTTGTTAGCACACTCACTTATACTTTATCAGCTCCTCAGATAAACAAAGAAAAAAACCCCCAAGTAAAACACTCTCCCTTTTGTTCTTGTGCTAGAATCACAAGGTACAATATTTGCTCTCTAAAATGGAATCTACAGGGCCCTGGTGTTGAATAGTGTCTTCCCACCCCTTCCTCCACCTTGCAACTTACTGCTTGCTTCACAATAACTCCAGCAATCAAGGCTTATATGTCTGTTGAAAAAGAGAGATAAGGAAATCCGCCTGTAAACCATGAAGTTCAGCCACTTGTTTGGTCAAAGTGACAGGCAACAGAAATGTGACCTTCAAGATTAAAACCCTCAAGACCGCAATTAACCATGTAGGATGTATAGGAAAACATTTCCCTGCAAGNTTATCCTGTTCACTGGCATAAATAACAAGAGAATCAAATGTCTGGGGTTTCCTCCTGCTGGATGTTCAGAAAGTGATTGGAAGTACTGTTGATTAAATCAGAGCAAGGAAAAGAAGTTTCTTTGGTTTTTATAGGAGGTTCTACAAATATATCAAAAGGCAAATTTTTGTCACCTGTATCCCACAATGCCTAAATTGAATGTGGTCATTTAGAGACAGAGACACATTTTTCAGGCTGAAAATGGTCACCTTGAAAACACTTGTAATATTTAGCCATAAAA
>WEIV01026866.1:471673-499065 GCA_013390005.1 Calyptomena viridis
ACCAAAGAGTAGGAATGCTGGAAGTAACAGCAACCTTTTCCTGATTCCTTTTCAGAATTCTTTCCAATCTGTCAAGTGCTCTGAGATTTTCAGTACTAGGTGCTATCAAAGTCTTGATAACAGAAACTTATTACTATCATATTATTATATAAATGGAAACTATTATAATNCAGGTTTGTCTAAGCTGCCAGTGACACCCACCCAGCAAACACAGGCTCCCCCCACCCCCAAACCTCTTCATTCCCCCAACCTCTCACTACTTAGTAACTTCTCAACAGTCTATCTTTATCTTTAAATACAGACACACTCCAACATACTCTTCCAAAGTACTCTGGGCTAAAAACAGGTGTTAATTAAAAATGCTGATAAGAGTCAGTGACACCTGTTGTTTCACATTTATTTTACTCAACCCTGTCTGTTAAATCCTAGCCTTTATTGCATTAATTCGCTTCTGCTTTTCTTCTTTTCCAGCTTTATCCCTCTCACTCTGGTGATCATGTAAACTTAACAGTATGTCTTGAAAGCTGGGTTTTATTGAGCAAACATATCAGCATGTCTACACACTAAAGACAGCTATATAACACAGGCCCAGTATCATTGCTGTGGTTAAGGATGAGTTGCTGCCTCTATAACAAATCCCTATTGTATACACGTGATATCTCTGCAATTTCCAACTGCAGCAGATGGAAATTTGGTATTAAAGTTAAGATGAACAGGCCCTTTTCCTCCTTGACTTTCCACGAGGTACAGGGCCAATTCTCCCTCAAGCTTGACATTGGATAAGATACCTTTTTTTTAGGGCTAAGACTTCCCAGAGAAAATATATTAGCTCGATATTTTATAAAGCTGGCTGCCTAAGGATAAGTATCTACTTACGAAATCACGGTGCAGGGCCAAATTTTGAATCACTCGCTGAGTTCTAGGTCCATTAGAGTATATTTACTTTTTCTATCGAGGTTTGTCAATAGCCAAATTATTTCTTTTATAATAAAATAATGCTCATAAAATCCCCACACTTAACAACTCCAGTACAGCCACAGTAGAGACAAATCAGCAAAAAAACCTTTAGAACTTTGCTTGTATGAATTCTGGCACATTTTTGAGGGAGCAAATGGAAAATTATTGATTATATTGTGCTTTTTCTGCACAGCATTGTGCCCAAGAACATAAAATGTAAGAAGAGCCATTTGCTCAGACCAAATCCCTTGCCCATCAGCTGGGTGCCCAGGACACAAGAGAACAACAGGACAAGCATATGGTGATACTTCCCTAAGTAGTCTCCTAGTCTCCACCAATTTGTGGGTCAGGGATTTGCTGAGCCAGAGGTGGTTTCTAGGCTGGTATTTCTCAGTGAATTTCTCTTCTCTGAACCTTGGCTTTGAACTCACATACAGTTTTATCATCTCCAACATCCTGTGGTAAGGAGGTTCATATTTTAATTATACATTACATGAAGAATCACTATATTTTGAAACTGCCATGTGTTAGCTTTGCTTGATGACCTCTAGTTTTTGTATTAGAGGAAGCAGTGAGCAGTCATTTACTGAGCTCTCTCTCCCTAACACTCACAATTTAATAGATCTCTATCTCAGCTGCCTCCTCTTTAGGTTGAGGAGTTCTAGTCTATTTAGTCATCCCTTTCACTAAAGCTGTTTCATGCCTTTAATAATCCCGGCTGCCCTTCCTAAACCTTTTTGAGTTCTACTATATCCTTTTACAGATTACAGGACTCCAAAACTGCAGACAAAATTCAGGTGAGCTGAAGTCCACTGTTATGTTTTCTAGTCCTTTTCTAAGAATTCCTAGCATGCAATTTGCTTTTTGTACTTCTGCTGAGCACTAAACTGAGTATTTTATAGCTGTAGAGTTACAGGACCAAATTCTTCTTCCAGAATAATGTTCAGCTCAGACTGCATCATTTCATCCATGAAGTTTGGAGTCACACACACACTGCTTTGTGATTCACTTTGAATTTACTTACATTTAATTTTATCTTATCTTCAGTTTTGACACCATGTCACTGAGTCCTGTGAAGCCCTTTTGCTGTTCTTCACAGCAGGTCATATCTTTACTAGTCTTAATAATTTAGTATCATTAGCAAATTCTGGCAGCTCACTACTTGCTCCTTTGCCAGGCTACTTACAAGTATAGACCTGCTATGCTTATAATTTCCACTGGTGACCTCCATGACAACTGACCATTTACTCTTACTCTGTTTCTTCCCTTTTAATGAATTACTTAGCTATGAAAGGGAAGCTTTCCTCTTATCCTGTGGCAGCTTAGTTCCTTTAAGACATTTTGGTGGGAGACCTTCCGAAAAGGTCTTCAATGGTCAAACTTTCATCAGTAGCAGCTGGATATCCATTACTGACATGATTGCTGACATCAAAGAATTCACAATTTTGAGACACGACTTGCCATTACAGAAATCCTGCTGACTCTCCCCCAATACAACCTTATTTGTCTGTATGTTCACTTTTTTTTTTTAAATATAGTTTCTACTAATTTCACTGGCACAGAGGCTGGACTTACAGGGCTATAGTTCTTCAAGGACTCTCCGGACTGTTTTGAAAACTGAATTAATATCTTCCATGCTCCTCTCCTCAGGTGCTAAGGTCATTCTAAATAAGAGGTTATACACCACAGCGTGTACTTCAGATATTTTATACTTCTAGACATCTTTAATTAATTTTACCTAGTTCTGGTCATACATTACTGTCTAGCAATCTCTAGAATAATCTCTTTTACTGATACTTCAGCACTTATCAGTGTAAACTAAGAAACATCCCCATTCTCTCCTATCTTGGCCCACTGGTCAAAAGGAGATCTTTAAAGAAATTGACATACCTATATGCTTTTTGTAAACCTTTCTTCTTATATTTTTGCCAGTCTTTGTGTCTCTCTCCTTTTACTACAGAAAGTATTGGAGCATCTAAGATCTTTCTGTTAACTGGCCAGTAATAATGTGATACAGGAGCTAGACATTTACAGTGCAAATCATTCCATTTATCTTCAAACAGCTTACCTTTACATGGCTAATTTAAGCTAATTAGGTAGGCTCCTTTCATAGTTAATTGATAGGGATAGGCACTGACGTTTGATTCTTCATGCTTATCTTAGACATCTCCCTTCGAAGGGATTACTCAACTCTTGGGTGCCCAAGTCTTTATACTAACTACAGAGCAAGGCCAGATGAGCATGGGGGACATATAAATTCTACATTATTAAGTCATGAGAGGTGAGGTGTGCCCCCAGGACACTATATCCAGGTATTGGACAATTGACTTTTGCTGATTTTTGTTCTAATTTTTCCTATGGTGTTCTTTCCTTAGCACACTCTTTGGTTCTGAAGAACCATAAAAGGCAGATTGCATTTGAAGACAGAAAGCCTAGTGCTGCCTGGTTATTCAGTTAGCTCTTCCTGGAGGGCACGGGATGGAAGTGGGAGAAAAGTCAGGAAAAAAGTCTGAGAGAGTGGGAGAAAAGTCTGATCTGATGATCTGAGTTCAAAACAGAATATTGCCAGATGACCCACATATAGTAAGGGGAAGTGTAATGGTGGGGCTCAGGAAGTCTCCAAAGATGAATTGAGAAAAAGTATCTTGGTAAAGAGATGAGACATGAAATAATCTGGAAAGACTTCAAGGAAAACAAATAAATCTTAATTTAAGTTCTTGGTCAGGACCTCAAATTAGAGATTTTTGAGTGTCACTCCAAATGGAGATACTGTTAGTGACTAGATGGAATTGATGGGGAGGGAGTAACTGATGACCTGGAAAGCCTGAGGCTCACTTACAGCAGCTGCTCAAAGGTGGAGATGTGTTGTTAAGTGCTAATTCTTGAGTTTTTGTCCATGAATATGGTGTATTTGCATTGTTCCTGCACTCAGTGTATGCCCAAAGCCCATAAGATTTCAGGGAAACTGCACAGCAGGAAAAAGCCACCTTATGAGGGCAGATTATCAGTTACACAACACAACAGTGGTCTTGATGTGGGCTCAGCTTCTGAAAGTAGCAATATCAAAGTCAGATTAACCAGCACGTGGGAATAGACTTGGCACAAACAACATCAGCCCAGCACAGCTACTCTGTGTTCCTTTTTTCCAGTGCAGACCCAGGGGTGGGGACATAGCAGAGAACTGGAGGACCACGGGCACTCTGAGCCACCAAACAGCCCCTGTGAAATGGTTCCAGCTCTGGAAATCAGCTCTGGGACTGCTCTGAGTGTGTGGAAGGGGCTGTTATTCCCATGCTCCAAGCAGTGTCTCCCATAAGGTTGAGCAGCAAATCTCTGACAGATATTTCTTGTGGTTTATCTTCACAGGATTTTGTTCTCAAGCAATTATATCATGTCATTTGTTGTCTTCCTACCACAATATTTTTCTCAATGTTTCTTACAAGGTAATGATCAGTAGAGAATTAAATCCTAAAGCTATTCCTGTAGGATCAAAGTATTTGACTGAAATTGAAAACTCTGTTGGAACTAATTTAGGAAAAAAAAAACATTACATAGGACTGAAGCAAAGATAGTCTAAACTTTTACTGAGATATTTAACCTCTTTAACTGCAAAAATAACCTACTTCCATTAAATAGGTGCCTTTATTTCCTGTTTCTAAAACAGGTCAAGAAGCATGACCAGGGGAACCTTTTCATGTGTAGTTCCATCACAGCAACATAAATTCTCATTTATCAGTGCTGTGGCAATATGAAAACCTTTGGTTTTGATCGTTTTCAAAAGATGACAAAAAATGACTCTTCAAAGTTCTCTCCAGAAGGTGCTACTTTAGTCAAAATGCTGCTACTGAACTTACTCCCATAGAGATGAATTCTGTTCATGTGGCCACCATAGAGAACCCCAGTGCCATCAGTGGTCATTTTATCTGAAGGCATAATTTAATGCCTAATAGGTTACCTTATGAATATAAAAGACACTTTTAGTCCTCAACCATGTCATCATTGATGTTTATATATAATTTCGTGACACACTATGTACCAATATAATTATGGATTCTACTTCTAGGGTGCTCTTAAAAAGGATCACAAAAGCTTTTTGCTCACTCTGTCTCTCAGTTCCATACAGTTGGCAGCAGATGGGACTGGGAACTATTCTTATGGAGCTGAGGCATTTTTTTCACCTTTGATTTAGGGTCCTATTTAGGATGGAAATACTCACAGTGAATATCTACTTTGCAGATTGCAGTGTAGTGATACAGGAACCTGCTTACCAAGGGGTAGTTAGTACTGCATTAGTGATGTACCTGCAGGGCAAAAGAGCTTTATTTTAGCTTTTCAAAGAACTATCTTGGGCTTAAGTGATAACTGACTGTGTCAAGGCATCATGTCTTGTAGTATAGAAGTGCACTTCAGAACTCTTGAATAGTGAAGTGATTAACAAAAATCAGTACTGGCTGGGAGCAGGTCTTCCCTGATGCAAATGACCACCTACTCTCTCATCTCCTTAAAAGAGTGTTTATTTACAGAGGAGCTCCATCAAGTCCTGTGTGTAAAGTCATACAACTTCATGAATGTTCTGCCCAATATGTAGCTCATTTTTTGCATTTAACTAGTAGCATTTTAGACTGAACACTGGGAAGAGTACATCACTTCTGAGATTTGGGAAAGAGGAGCAACGGTGACACTAAAAACATGGTGGAGGTTCTCATTTTTGGATTCACACAAAGGAGAATCTTTCATGAATCCATCCAAAGTTCCACCAGTGAATGTGATCAGAGCTGCACTTTGCTCTTGAAAGAAGCAAACTATGTTGTTATTTACAACAGAGCTTTGCTTTGTAGGGAAATATTTGTACCATGGGAAAAACCCCAAATGACATTATCTTAATGAAATTATCAGATGGAAAGGTTTAAATGGTTTTGAATCTTAGTATTTTTCCATGTAGGGAAAAAAAAAAAAAAGAGAAACGATCCTTAAACTGAGTATTCACAAACACAGAAACAGAATTACAAAGGAGAAAAGGGCACAGCAGAACCACAGAGCTGTGGCCGCATCTTAATTCTCCAACTTCTGTACTGCATTTCAGACTTTACTTTCTAGCCCTGCCTTCTCACTCAAAAAAATGGAACAAAACAGAGCAGGCATGTGTTTGTGCCTCTGTGCGGGTGTCAAACAAACAAGATAATTTCATGCATTAGAAAATATGACAAGTACAATTTACAAATGCTTGATCAGAGCAAAGCAAAGCCATGAGTCAGCGATGCCACAGTTAACGAGTGAAAAATCATTCCATGCCATTCCATGTTCTGGGCTGTTAGACAGAAGCAGGAGGTTGTGCAGCCACTCCCCCATCACACAAATACACGCAGGGAAAGGGTGGGGGCAAGGAGGTTACAGCTTCCCAAGGCTTCCCAATAAATCCACCTCTGCTCAACGTTTTACATAATGATACAGCACATTATATTATTATAAGCAGTGACATCATAATAAAATACCAGAGTGCTACTGAAGTGGCAGGGAACACCTAAGATACATTTCTGTACTTGTAATTCTGTTCCTGTATTTTTTAATTACAGATAAGAATTTAGAATGAAAATAATTATTCATTCCATAAATACTGTTGTAATGGATCCCTGGCATATAATTAAGAAACCTCTAATTTTAATTTTGTACACTGAACGCCTGTTTTTGGAGGTATTCCATATTCTACATTCAGGGCCTATACCTGCAAAGCTCTAAGCTTCTATTTTAGTGGAAGCTGAAGATACTGTGTGGTTTGCAAATTGAAGAATTTAACTTCTATAATGATGGATACAAACAACATGGCTGTGTCAAATATATTGCAAAGGATTTTCCTTCCTTCTAATTGTGATCTAATTGTTTCAGTCATGCTGTCAGTGTTCCTTTGCCCATCTCAGGTTGGATGAAGCATCTTCTTTCTAAAGTGCCTGATATCTGAAAAGGGAAACTACCATTGCATCCTTCAGCATTTTCTAGAAACTCATTTCTTGATCTCACTGATGGCAGAAAAATAGCTAGCCTATAATCTCACTGATAATATGAGATTATATGGCTCCGGTTATTTGCAACTGGATATACAACATTTCAACCTACAGTAAAGATTAAAATCACTGGCATATGATTATTACCTTTCTGAAAAGGTAACTGTATTTCTCAATTCTAGTAAATACAGACACTCACATCTTTAAAAGTACAACAATAACTGGCACCTTTTTGGCAGACTCAGCAGGCAGGTCAAAGATTGTCTCAGCATATAAAATGAATTACTTTCTGTCTCCAGAGTGGGTCCTTCTAGAAAAAGCTTAAGGCAGATGGGTGGGGCATTCAAAGGAGAGCTGGAGAGGGGTGTGAAAACTTTTGTTTATATGAACATTTTTCAGATTTAGATCTAGAAACATTTACGTGTTTTAATGCTTTAATCTTGTATGAAAGACTCTGCCCTTCCCTGTCCACCCCTGATGTGTCTGGTCTCCTCTGTAGCCCACCACACATATCCTAAGCTGTCTTCCCACATTTTGCTCCCTCTTTGCAGGACACTGAATGTCCCCATGCCTGCCTTTGGGCCTTTGTCCCCAGTGCCTTGTCTTCTACTCCTGCTCCGAACTCCACTTCCTCCCCTCACTCTTCCTACCAAATTTCTAAGTTTCTCTCCTTAGTTGCTTATCCTCTAGATTTAACTTCTGTGCACCTGCTGCTTGCTTTCTCTGAAGCCCAAATGAATTGCAGAAGGTCCTACTCTATGCCAATAAATGCTTTTTTGAAGATCAGCCACAATTTCACTGCACATAATTTAGGGAGCACTATGTGTCCTCTACTTCTTGCTGCAATAGGGAAAAAGGTGATCACTTTGCTTTTTTCTCCTTGTGCTCACACAAAATGTTCCCTAGTGCTGCATCAAGTTGGCATTGGCAGTTTACAGGCCTTCTGCATTCAAGTCTTCTTGTTTGGTCATGAAGACACAGCTGTTGTAATGAAAAAATTCACTCTGAAGAGATTCATTAGCTATTTATAATGAGTCTGCATGCACTCAGCCCTAAACGAGTAAGAGTAAAAACATAAATAAAATAGAAATAAAATAAATATAAAATAAATAAATAAAACAAATAAAAAACAAATCAAATAATAGAATCACAGAACATCCTGAGTTGGAAGGGATCCACCAGGATAATCAAAGTCTAACTGCTGACCCTGTACAGGACACCCCAAGAATCACACCATATGCCTGAGAGTGTTGTCCAAACACTTCTTAAACTCTTGTCAGGTTTGGTGCTGTGCCCACTGCCCTGGGGAGCCTGTTCCAGTGCCCAACCACCCTCTGGGTGAAAGACCTTTTCCTGAGATCCAACCTAAACCTCCCCTGACTCAGCTTCATGCCATTCCCTTGGGTCCTGTCACTGCTCACCACAGAAAAGAGATCAGGGCCTGCCCCTTCTCCTCCCCTCACGATGAAGTTGTCACTGCAATGAGGTCTCCCCTCAGTCTCCTCTTCTCCAGCTGAACAGACCAAGTGCCCTCAGCTGCTCCTCACACGGCTTCTCCTCCAGACCCTTCACCTTCCTCTCAGCCCTCCTTTGGACACTCTCTAATAGCTCAATTTCTTTCTTACATTGCATTGACCAAAACTGCCACAATATTCAAGGTGAGGCCACTCCAGGTCAGAGCAGAGTGGGACAATCCCCTCCCTTGACCAACTGGTGATGCTTTGCCTGATGCCCCCAGGACCCAGCCGGCCCTCCTGGCTGCCAGGGCACTGCTGACTCATGTTCAACTTGTCTCTGACCAGGATCCCCAGGTCCTTTTCCACAGTGCTGCTTTCCAGCATCTCATTCCCCAGTCTGTCTGTGCATCCAGTGGTGCCCTGTCCCACGTGCAGAATCCTGCACTCGTAGTTGTTAAACTTCACATTTGTCAAAGTCTCTCTTCAGGGCCTCTCTGCCCTGAGGGAGTCAACAGCTCCTGCCAATTTAGTATTGTCTGCAAACTCAGTACACGTTTGAGTCCTGGGTCCAGTTATTTATGGAGATGTTGAAGAGTGCTGGGCCAGAGATGGAGCCCTGAGGAATCCCCCTAGTGACAGGTCATCAGTCTGATGTTATCCCATTCACTACAGCCCTCTGTGCTCCTCCCACCAACAAAGTGCTCACCCACTACATGATGTGTTTATTCTGGACATTTTGTCCCGAAGGATCCTGTGAAAAATATTATCAAAAGCTTTACTGAAATCCAAAAAGATTGTATCAGCTGGTTTCCCTTGATCAGCTAGGTGGGTTACCTTGTCATAAAAGGAAATTAGGTTTGACAAGCAGGACTTTCCCCTCACAAAGCTGTGCTGGCTGTGACTGACGACTGCGTTGTCCTTCAGGTGTTCTTCAATACCCTCCAGAATAATCTTCTCCATAATTTACCAGTCACTGAAGTGAGACTGACAAGCTTGTAGTTTCCAGGGTCATCTTTTTTGCTCTCCTTGAAAACTGGGACATTAGCCAGTATTCAGTCAACTGAGACTTCTCCAGATTCCCAAGCCCATTCAAAAATTGAGAGGCCTCATGGTGACATTAGGTAGCTCTTTGAGTATTCTCAGATGAATCTCATCAGGCCCCATAGACTTACCTGGAACGACCTAAAGCAGCAGATCCCACACAACTTCAGGTTCCACTTGGAGTTTAGTATTCTCACTGGAATGGTACTGCAGCTCAGGGTACTGGGACCCCCTTAGTCATCAGTGTTCAAGACAGAGGCAAAGAAAGCATTAAACATCTCTGCCATGTCTTCGTCCCTGTCTGTGAGGTGACAGGCTGATGTTATTTCTGCACTGCTTTTTGACATGAATGTATTTTAAAAACTCCTTTTATTGTCCCTCACAATTCTGTCCAGCTTCAACTCCAGCTGAGCTTTGGCCACACACAGTGGCCAAACGACATCTCCATGTTCCTCCCACATCATCTGACCTTGGTTCCACTGCGCAAACACCTTTGACACAGAGCACACAACTGACTTAAAGGTAGGCTTCCTGACATCCAGAAACATCACTGTCTATGACAAACAGGGAGTGGGAGGAACCCTCCATTTTCAGTGTCTTCATGGGCATAACATGGTGATCTGAAAGGGCAAGGGCATAATTCTCTTATCACTTTTCCTCCTGTTCTGAACCTACAGCTGGCTGGCAGAAATGGTTTGTCTTGCTGGCCTCTCACAGACAGATGTAATGGGAGCAGCTGCAACTTCTGTGTGCCTGAATTAGTGAGCATTGTGCCTCCCTATGATCCTCCTAGACATTGCATCATGCCTGGATGGCATTTACTCACCCAAAACCATGTTTTACCATTCCTCAACAAATCTGCAGTTCTCTCTGCTTAGCCTACATTCAAATCATTCTAGTCACTTAAGAAAACATCTAAAAGGAAATAAACACCAATTAAGGCACAGCCACTTTAATGCAATAATGATCAGCTCTGAACATCATTTCCTTGCTTTCTATCAGATAAATCTCCCATATTTGAACATTTAATTTTGTACTTAGATTATGTCTTCTGAGATAAGCTTTAAGCATTACCATCTGTTCTGCAGCAATCACACGATCCTATCACTTTGATTCAGCTGAGTACAAATCCCTTTGACAACAGGAAAGCAGCAAAATAACACACATTTTTTTCCAAAACTCGCCACAACTGTAGATTGTTCAAGGGCTGTCTTACAGAGGAGGTAAAAGACTCTCCTGCACACCTCCTTTGTGTGCCCCACGCTGTCCAGGCAGCATTCTGACACTGAAGGTTCTTGTTTTAGGAGGACTGAGTCAGTGTTTCAGCTGCACTCAGCAGCCCCAAGGGCTGGCAGCTTAGCTGGGGCCCCATGCCCCTGCATGCCTGCTAGCAGTTGGAAGCAAACCCTGAGTCAGAGGGAATACACCTTTCTCTTGCAGATGTGAGAGCACCATAGCTACACCTCTGAGCAATCTCCAAGGCATTCCTTCTGCATCTGTCCTCCCCAGGCAACTGGCCCACAGCCACCACAGGTTGGCCACTGCTGCAACAGATCTTGCCTGCTGGTTTCTAGGAGAAAGGCAATAGCAGAGTTTGTACCCACTGTTGTGGTCACATGAGTTAAGGAAACTCCAGTGAAAGGCTGGTGCATCTTATGCAAATACTGGAGCATTTTCCTACTTGGAATCATTTCCCCACCGGAATGGACCTATTTACTAAAGAGATGATCCTCTTCAGATGCAAAATGTAAAAGACAGTATAAAAAATTTTGCTTTAAGATTTGAAAAAAAAAAATAAAATTACAGTCTCTACTATCAAAGGACCTCACAGTTCCTAGCTTTGCCTATGCAATACAACCTGGATGAAAAAGGGTGCACTGTAAGTCTCTTCACCATGTCCATCTACACTCCTTCTCAACAAGATGTTACAAACATTGCATCATTTAGAAGGTAACTTCTCCTTATTTTCATATAGGAAATGTTTCAGTGGTTGAACACATGAACAGGTTAAACTGCTGCATATTGGTGTTTATAACTGAGATTTAAGCTATTGATTAACTTGGAAGGAAAAATACAACAGTAAAACAAAGTACTAAAAATTCTAGCTGAATTTGGTATTATGACTCCTCTAATGTCAGAGCAGCTCTCCTACGAAGACAGGCTGAGAAAGTTGGGGATGTTCAGCCTGGAGATGAGAAGTTTGCATGGAGACCTCATAGCAACCTTCCAGTATCTGAAAGGTGTCCATGGAGAAGCCAGAGAGGGACTCTTGATCAGGAACTGTAGTGAGAGGACAAGGACTAACGGGCACAAACTGAAAGAGGGGAAATTTAGGTTAGATATATGGAATACATTTTTTACTCTGAGGATGGTGAGGCACTGGAACAGGTTGCCCAGAGAAGTTGTGGATGCCCCATCCCTGGAAAAGCAGGTTGGATGGGGCATTGAGCAACCTGGTCTAGTGGAAGGTGTCCCTGTCCATGGCAGAGGAGTTGGAACTAGATGATCTTTAAAGTCCCTTCCAACCCAAACCTTTCTATGATTCTATATAATTTACAGACAAATTCAACATTTCAATTTCTCCTCTTATTTTAACGGCACTGAAAATTTACTGAAAATTACTGGAATTTGAATTTATGTATGAGAACTTCACAGGTGAGAATAACAAAATGCTCAGGTTTCAGTGGTGCAAAGACAGAAATGTCTTGGACCATGCAAGACATTTTTTGTGTTCTAGCAGTGTTTTCTCCAAGTTTGTAAGCTCTGTCAATAGCTTATCTGCAAGCAGTTGGTGAATATCAATCTCTCAGAAGCACATTATCTTTTTCTATCAAGCTAAAAGGGAAAGGGTGATTCGTTTTAAGTGTACTGATGACAGAAGAGCTCTGAATAGCACTTTATCTGCAATATTCTATTTGAAAGGAACAAAGTGCAAGTTAAACAAACATTAACAATGAATGCATTTTTTTCAGGGGTGGTCCTTCTGGAAAATGTTAACCACATTGAAGTAGGTAGTTATTGAAAAATGCAATTCATTTTAAACTGATAGAAGCTGAAACTGTCATTCACCTGAGCAGGTGGTGGAAGAACCTTCTTGCATATCTGCTGATTGGGTCCCTGTACTCCAGCACAGTTCTGTCCAAGAGGGGTCTTGTTGGAGCATAAAAGGTTCCAAGGCTTGCCTCAAGCTGTGCTGTGGAGTTCAAGCACAGCAGCAATGAAACAAGTGAATCACTTTCAATTACAACAGGTTGCTCATGTTTGCAGTCAGTCAAATTCCTCAAATACTGAGCAAATGTGATGTTATGATAGGACAGATGAAATTAAAATATGACAGATTGTACAAACACAAATGTGCATATAAACTTTCACTTTGAGGCAGAGCTGACAATGACTTTGAGCAATAAAAGCTCTCAAAAGGATAATGAAGTCTATAACACATCAAGTTCTCACAGCAGCCTACAACTAAAAGTGACTCATAAGAGTAATACAGTTTGAACAAGATTGTCCAGTAGAGATCAACCCTCAATTAGCTCAAATCATCTTTGTCCTCTTAGGCAAACAACAAGGGAGTTCAGTTATTCAGGGATTATTGTGTTAGGTCAGTGGGTAACAGAACCCTCTTTGTGATGGCCTTGAGGTCTAAGGAACCTCCTTCAGCCCACAGTTCTTTAAAATTTTTAAATTAAAGGGTGTAGAAACCCTAAGGGTTTGGCAGCATGTAGTGGTGGGAAACAGCATAACCTCCCTTGTAATCAATAAAATAAAGCCCTTCTGTTACACAAGTTCCCTCTGCTTTAAATACTTTCCGACTGATATACTCCACAGGTCAAGCTCTTAGGCATTTTCCTACATGTTTTTAATACAAAATTATAAATAATACAAGTAAATACACAATATATGTTTTGTGTCCCACATCCTTAGCTGAAAGGAAAATTAATGATCAATAATATTTATGCTGTGTGACTTTTGCTTGAGAGTTAACAAAGCAAAAGATAATTAGGCAGACAATCTCATTAATTTGCTGTTACCAATGTTTGTTTGAACTAGGCATTTCTGTATTTCGTGATAATGGTTCTTTACTTCCAAACATAGTTACATTTTATTTTATTAGGCTTGATAGCACTAAATGTGATAGTAGTACTGTGTTAGTAACACAGGCAAACTGTTAGTAAATTAGTTCTGTGTTATCTTAAATCTAGATAGTAAGATATGTCAAACTTTAAAGGCATTTTCTTTCAAAGCAGCACTCAATATAGATTAGAACAGAAAACCAAGCCATACTCTCTTGCCATTGCATGTTTTGTCCTTCAGAAATATTTCAATTGACATGGAATTTGAGCAACTACCAGAACAGTTACAGATTCATTAGACAGCCCAGCTTGATGTTGAAGGCAGGATAAAGATCTCAGGGATAACTGCCCCATCCCTATAAATAAAAGGCCCCACTGGGTTTTGCTAATAAGAAAACAAATTCCCATGCCAAATTCGTTAGATTCAGATAGAATAACTCTTGGATGGAATAATATTCCTTCTGCTGTAAACAGTGTTGGGGAGCTACATGGGGGAGGAAACATAAAGACATCTGTTTGCAATGTACATATTTTTAGAAGAGTTTCATACTCAGCCTTTTTCACAGGTCCTTTTAAAAGCATGTTTTATTTAGAATCAGTATGTTATGTTTGCAACGCAGAGAGTTTTTTAATCAGATCTCACAAAATGAGATAGCTGATGGCTTGGCAGCAATGTAGGACACCTTGGAGTTTTTCTATCATCAAACACACCAGAATCCTAAGTATTCTTCCTTGCCACAAAAGATGCCTGGTGTCCAGCTGTCTGCCTGCTAGACTGGAGGATAACACCTTCATGAAATCAAGGCACTTCAAATCTTGAAGCCTACTGAGTATCAAGATAGACAGCAAATCAAGAGGAAGGCATCACACCAGGCTTCAGCAGAGACAGGGCTAAACCTAAAATTCATAATTTCTTGTGAGGGAGACCTCAGCTACTGCTGCAGGGGGCCAGATTACAGTGAGGACAAATGCTTTAATCCTAAAGGAGGCAGCAGAGGATAGTGTATTCAAAGCCCTTGTACCTTGTAATGAAAGACTGACCCTTCAAAAGCACCTTAAAAAACATCACAAAATCTCTTGTCCCTGTTAGAGGAAAACATTCCTCCTTAAGTTGGTGCTGTCTCAGCATGTATATAACAAACATTTTAATCCTGTATTATTTATCTGTAGCATAAGCTAAATTTATAGAATGCAATGAAGTTACAGCATATATGTGCTAGTGCTATATATTAAGTAATGCCTATAGCATATATACATATCAAAAGATGCATTATTTTATTATCACTATTGATACAAACTAAAATGCAGTCAACACATTAGTCCAGATTTTATTGAAATTACTTGTCTACATATGATATGTGACTCTGAAGCACCATAATGTGGCTGTCTGGATACTCTCTATTGTCTTCTTTATAGAGTCAATAAATATATTGTCGTAATCCACACATGAATTACAAAGACACCACAAAAATACATTAGAAATAGAAACAGTCAATCTTACTTTCTCTTTGTGGTGTAAGCTTTTGTTTAAGGAGGTGATTGCAGATGGCAGTCAAGCAGATGTAGCACTGGTGACCCATCGTGTTCCAGTTCATGGTGTTCAGGACATTAATTGCCTCTTGGATCTCATCGTAACGAATGTACTGCTGGATGATTTCCACAAGGCCCAGTTGTCCTCTGGTCAGCACACCTTTAACAGGAAACATTAACAGGATTTAACAGGAAATATTAAACCCAAAGATAATGGGTTTACACTTTGATACAGAGTATGTAAAACAGTAGCTGACTGCTTTTCAGCATCGGTAAAAATAATTGCCATTGTTTAAATTTCAGTTGATGGGTTTCAGTATTAAATTTTTATGTGAGATAGCTCCTTACTATCTTGTTATATTTAGACTGAGGTTGCTTTGGACAGAAGAGAAAAATCATCAGTGAACTTCACACATGGAGGTTGAGTGAACGTTGTCAAAACTCACTGGTGACGACATCATGTAATGAAGTTTGTTTTAGACATGGTAGAAATGCTTTATTCAGAGTTTATCACTATTGTATGGTAAGTAATAAATTAATTTTCACAGTGCCTCCTTCCTGTAGGGAAATACTGCTGGAGAAAACTAAAAACAATATATATATATACATATACATATGTATATAAATATATACATGTACCTATTCATACAAGTGTACAGTAGCTCCAACTTCAAAGCAATTGTTACTCAATTACTCTCCATATTGCAACTGCTCTGGCACTTATTTCTCGCTTGGCAATATTCTCTAAGTGAACCATTTTTTCTGTGAGGGAATATCATGGAAGTTATCAACCTTTGAATTACAGTTACACATGAAACCAAGAACAACTTTGCCATAAAAATGTTTCTTGACTTGTAGATCTCAGCTTCTGAACAGAAATGGTGTCTGAAATGCTGCAGAAATTAATGTTATTTATTGTCTCTGACTGGCCCAATGATGGTGTGACACATATCACACATGGCACTTTGGCAAGTCTTGCTCACTTTAGGTCATTCTGACAGAGTATTCTTTATCAGTACTCCTTCAAACATTAGAAAGAGACCAGAATAAAATTACTGTTTCTTTCCCTTTAAATAAAAACATAGTGGTTTTTTTCATTTTCCCAATTTATATTCTGATGCTGTAAAGCTCATTCTAAGGAAAAAGTTCTGATAAGAAAGGGAACAAGCTGAATTCCAATATTAATATTAAAGCCATAGGACTGTAACAGAGAAATACTTTATTTTTTTAGCATCAGAAAAGACATGGTTTTCTATTGTATTTCACTTAATATTTGCATGTATTAAAGCCTGTGGACATTACACTGTGGAATAACCATATTTAACCTGTTAATCTCTAATAGCTATGGCAGACTTCAGTCTTCATAAATGTTCAGTGTTTTTAAAGTATTATCTAAGCTGG
The DNA here is from genome assembly GCA_013390005.1 of Calyptomena viridis. NCBI lineage: Eukaryota > Metazoa > Chordata > Aves > Passeriformes > Eurylaimidae > Calyptomena > Calyptomena viridis. Next base: position 488,132 of record WEIV01026866.1, read on the forward strand.
CAGTCTTCACTTAACAACTAAGTGAAGGTGAAAATACTTGTTTTCATGTTAATTAAATACAGTATCATATTTAAAATGCCTTTTGAGGCCAGCAGTGCTGAACCACTGCCACCACTACCATGTTTGGCATTATCCAAGATCTGGGCTGACATCAATGACAAGAAGCCGCAACGTTTTTGGAAATGAATTTGGCATTGGATACCAAAAATATTTGCCATGAATGTCTGAGGGTATATTTAATATGCATCTTTTCCTGAAATAAATCTGGACAGACAGCACGATGGAGAATTCAGAGAACTTGTCCAGAATCATAACATAGCTGGAAGTTAAAAACATATTTGCCTATTCTCATTGACATAGTTTCTTAACAGACTTCTATGGGAAATAATTCCAAGCCATGTGTTAATTATGGATTTTATTTCAGTCCTGAATGCCTGTCTGCTGCCATGAACCCCTAAATTTTCTGTATAATTCATATTTGCATTCTTTCTTAAATAGCAGAGACCTAAAAACTGCTGAGGCTCACTAATCAACACAGAATTATCTCAGTAGTGTGGCAAACTCAGCAGAAGGGGTGTAAAGCTGAAAACCAGGGTGAAATAGAGAAGAGCATATTTTTGCATGGTGGACAACAAAAAAGGGAAGGAGGGGAGGAAGGAGAGAGCTTTGCCTTCTTCCTAGAAGAGATTTTAGAGTAATTATACAGAATGAATTTTAAAATGTGATAACTTTCTGCTGTAGAGGTCAACATCTTCCCATTTGGATGCCTGACTTCTCCTGGGTGGTGCGCTCCCAGGCAACCTGCTTGGGAAAAAGAGGTGACAGCCAACTCACTGCCTAATTGATTTAGGAACAGTGCCCAGGGAGACAGTCCAATTAAGTTTACAAGCTGGCAATTAGCAGGAAAGGCCTCTAAATCCCTGTACTGAGAGCCTGCTTGCCTTGGTAAGAACATAAATGGGCTAAAGATAGGAAGGGGAAAGCTGTGCTTTCTGGAAAGCTGTTGTGAGAAAACCTCACAAGGGAGGACTGAAGAAAAGCAAGGTAGAGGTGGGTAGAGTGCTTCCTGCTCAACTCCATGCCAGCCAAAATCAGGACAGAGATAATTTAGGTGGTTTGCTTTTTTTTAATGGCCAACATGCACAAAAACATCAAATAGCTGTTATAATTAGTGTTCTGGGGTCCTCTGCAACTGTTAAACCTGTCATTGAACTTAATGCAGCTTATTATCTCAAAATAAATGATAACCTGCAAACAGGCTTTTGAATAGTTTTTTTTATAACAGCAAAAATATGGATCAGCTCTTCAAAAACTACAAAACCATAAGTCAGCCCAATATTTTTTCATTGCAAACATCCTATTACATTAATTTACCTTTTTGCAGTGGCATGCTTGCTTAAGTTTTTTCAATTCAGACTTTCAAATTTTTAGGTCTGTGATATTTTTAGACAGGTTTACCGTCACAAAGGCACACGTATGTCTCATTAAGTGAAGACATAAAGTACATTTTCTAATCTTACTGCCAAATAGGTTGTTGTATTGGGGTTTTTTTGGGTTGGTTTGTTTGTTCAAAAAAAAGAGACTTTTTCCTAATCTCAATACCTTTATACAAAAGACTCAATTAAAAACTCCCGTGAAGATCTACATAGGCAATCTTGTTTTTGTGGACAGACAACGGGCAAAATGCTGAAATTTTTCAGGATGACTGTCTACCCTGCTGGGAGTCAGAGGGTTCTAAGCATGATTGTTGTTTTAGCCTTCACAGTGGGTTTGCACCATTGTAACTTGTCTGATTTGAATGAAATTAATACAGCTCTCACTGATGAGCCACTGCAGGGTTTTATTCTTAGGTCAGCCAATGATTTGTTGTGTAACTCTTGGAAAGCCCTTTAGCTTTCCTTTACTGTTATTCTGCTTGTAAAAGGAAGGTAGTTGTGGTTTTACTCTTTTAAAGTCTCCATACACCTAAAAAGAGAAGTGCCATATAAATTCTAAAATTAGTATTATTACATTTTCTTTTATTCACAACTCCTTGCAAACTAATTGAGAAACCAAACCTCTCTGAAGGCTGTGAAAAACATCCTTCTTCTGTGAAAAGTCTTCAAGGAAAGAAAAGGTGCAACTTCATGTACTGAAGCCAGGAAGAACAGAGTACTGGGACAAATATATATCATATACACAAAAGAATAACTTGGCAAACAAAACAGCATTACTATTCTGTTATCAACTATAGCTTATTTTAGCTTGTTGGGGCTATTACTACAGAATTAATACAATCCCTAGAATTATATACTACAGGTTAAAAGAATTTTCCATATAATAAATTGTTAAGCTTTGTTAATGTGGAACATGATGGGACACTGATCTGACAACAGACTGGAGTCCTATTCTGTCAGACCCCATATGAAAAGGTATTCAGTCATTGTGAAACATAAAGAACTCCTTGGTTCAAATCTCCAGATATCATTGGAACAACTTGCTCTTAAGGTCCCACATATCTAAACTGAGGGTGTTTCAAACTACAAAAACCCTGTGGGGTACAGATGTTTCCTCGAGAGCTCAAGGTTCACCAGATGTGCTTAGGAACTTACCAAGCTTAAAGTGAAGTATTCCCAAGGGTCCTTTGTCAAATCTAACCAACAAAAGATCGTGAACACCTGTGCTGTCAGTGCTGGTAAATGCAACCGGAGGAACAGCCCACTGGATCTGAACGAGGCTGCTAGGCACCTCGAAGTGTTTGCTGAATTGCAGGGTTGCCTCAGGTGAATAGTCTTGTGCCAAGAGCTGAATTTTAACTGGGGACAGTGCTGTGTCAAAAAGCTGCAGCTCCCCCTGAGAGCTGCCGACCACGAACACGGCTCCGGAGGGGTGGTAGGTGATCACAGCAGGCAGCAGCTCTGCCTGGGCCAACAGAGTCACTTGGTTGTAGGCTTCGTACAGAATTATTGAGGAATCTTCACAGCCCAGCACTAGTTTGTCTTCTGTGACATCCCTGCAGCAGCTGACGGCCCTGGAGCGCAGCGGGATCCTGGTGACGGCGGCACACTGGATTTTGCCCCTCAGGCACTGGTAGAGGCAGCTGTCGGCCATGGGCTCCTTGGCTGCCGACACCGAGCGCTCCACCGTGAGCACCTGGGAAGGCTGGTGGCTGCTGAACGCGGCGGCCAGGGGGTCCCGCTCCGTACGGACGTAACCCAGAACCTGAAAAACATCCCGAACGTTTTGTCACAGTCATTCGGAGTCATTTGTTCTTACTCGGATGATTTAAAAACAGATTGCTGTAAACGTCCTTTGTTGTGGGTCAGTAAGCTAAAAGAAAAGCACGTTCTCTAAAATCCACTGGGTTAACTTGGAAAAGGTTAACTCGTTTAATTTTAAAAAACCCTGCAATATAGTTTGAACCCTATTTGTTTTGTCTGGACCTATATAACTGATTAGCAGAATAGAAGATAAATAATAGATAATAGATACAGTGGTGGTAAGAGGAGAAATGAGATTTTAAAGACTAACTGATTATTCATAAGTGGGGTGGGAGAGAAATCCCAAAATTCCTGGAAATATCTATAATAGGTTACTCTGAGCATCATATGTAGAGGCCTCATTTGCTCTGGGCCATGGTAACAGAAAATATTACACTGTAGTGGTAGAAACAATGGCATGTTTAAACAACATCCACCACACATTGCCAAATGAGTAGGTGGTAAATGTTCTTTGGTGCCATACAGCTTTAGATGCAGAAAAAATGAATTTGTGATAGCAGAAAAGGGGGGACCATCATGGGATACTTGAAAGCTGAATGAACTGGAAGAAGAACACAAAGGTAGAACATGATGAAAAGACAGCGGCTGGCAAAGAACAAGAATCTGTAGTGTGGAAAAGTGGGAAGTACCATAACGTAGTGGAGACAGTGAAGATTCATGTGCTGTGATGTTTGGGTTTGAGCAAGAGGTGATGAGCTTGGAAACTGGGAGAAAAACCAGCTGTAAATAAGTTACAAATGAGCTTATGAAAAGCTATTTCTTTGAAAGAGAAAGAAAATCCATGTCTCTAGAAGAATGAGAGTAGTGGAAGTCAGTTGGAAGCTTGCTGGTGTTTGTTCATGCAGAAATAAAGAGTGAAAGGCAAATCAACCTGAGCTGAACTCCATCCTTTCCTTACAGCTGCTGACTTGCTAAAACTTTTGGAAGCCCCTTGAATCCAGGTGGAATGAAAGCACAATTCACACAGGAAGGGGTAAAAAAGGTGCTGAACAGGCAGAGAGAGAGGGCGACGAGGGAAATCTGGAAATTTCAGGGTGAAAGCAGAAATGCACACATAATGTTAGAGAAATTTAAATTCGTTTTCCACAGATCACAAGACCAACTGAACACATAAATCAGGCTTTCATCCTGCAAAGGAGAATAAGAAATTCAGATTTTTTTTGGCATACCACCCGTTACTTCAAAAGTAACTGATAAATTTATAAACAAGCTATTTGGGATGTTGATTGGACGGATTAGGATGTTTTGTTCTGACAGTTTACTTACTTTATCAGCAAAAGGGTTTCTCACTCAAGAGAAGAAAAAGAAAGAAATAGAAAGAAAAAAAGGATTATTGCAATCCTCTGGCTGCAAACCAGCTGACAGTCAATACAAAAGTCTTTGCTACTCTACAATGAGTAGCTAGAGACATGCAAAGAACCCCCAATGCAAAAGCACTTAATACAGAAGCAAATGAATCCAACCTGTGAAAAACTCATCAACCAATCTCCTCTTAGTAGTCATCACTGAATACATGTGTCTAAGAGGAAATAAAGATTACACTACTTATATACTTGTATTACTTACACGGTCTGAAAAACATTTTCTCATCTCAGTCATTCCCTCATCAATGACTCAGCTTCTGCAACTGGTCATTTTATGCCCACAAAATGTTGCAGTGGCTACTGTGCAGATGTTAGAGCTGCTGAAGTGTGTTTATTAGGGTGTTAAATTGCAAGGAAACTCCCCCAAAAAACTCCCCCCAAAGAAGGTTATTGTGGACAAAAGATTACCGTGACCACAGAGTTCTCTAACCCCAAATAAAGACAAAGTGAAATGTTATTGTCTGTTCTAGTTTTCCCTAGGAGTATGTATAGAGACCCAGGTAGCTCCCTTTCAAACGTGTGAAACAGAAATCTTGCCCAAGCAAGTCTTCAAAGCTTCTGTAACATCAGTGAAATGAGCCTTGAGGCCCTTTGGGACTCTGGTTTCTGTCTTCCTGTGGCAGGTTTCAACGCACTGCATTATTTAGCTACATATTTTGACCTCAAATCAGTGTTTTTCTCTGGACATCTCCTCACAAGCTGCAAGAAAGTCATAAAGATCCACACAATAATCAAACCTATGACAGATGAAAGCCTGAAAACACTATTAAATTCTGAAGAGAGCCTGGCCTTGAAGGTTAAGACAACAGAGACACGGATTTCACAACTCCATAGAAGTGGAAAACAGTGATGGAGAAAGTCACAAAAAAATACATGTTGCCATATGATTTTTTGAGAGTCAGCAAGTAAACGGCACTCAATTTATAATTTTGTTCTGCCTCCTTAGAGCAAAGGTAGAAAAAAATGGTGATCACTACTTTGAATTTAAAGTAAAGCAAGATCTTGCATTTTGGAAGGCTAATCTAATGAACCTTGCAATGAGAAGACTCCTAGCTTTACATAATTTTGAGAGCAAAACCTTGAAATGAAATCTAGGGCAGGGCTGGTTGCTGCAACTCAAAAGTGGGAAAAAGTTCCTGCAAGGAGAGAACGACTGGTTGCTGTCTTTTTAAACATAAGTTTTGGCACAATGTCTAAACACATAAGGCTTCAAGGAAACTTTTCTAGACACCACTGCTCAAACTCTGGCTGAAAACAAGAGAAACATTTCTCCTTAGATTGGAACAGATAAGCTGCTTGTCATGCATCAGTGGCCTCATGTGCCTCTTGCAGGAAGAGCACCAAGCTGAGAGACCTCTTTGTTCTGGTTTCCAGTTTTGCTGAATGCAGCTGGCATTTGGCATTCTGAAGGGGAAAAGGTGGATATTCTCTTTCATCTGAGAGGGAAAATTTGAGTTTCTCTGTCAGAAATTACTTCATTATTTGTTCTTCAAGCCGCTGACTGGAAAGGTAAAGCAGAGAGACACACAACTACAGAAACATGTTAATAAGGCTAAAATAATGCTTTTGAAAGATAAGAAATCTAATAATCAAAACTTTCACTTTTTCTCAAGAAGATGGTATTCTGCCAACTGGTCTACCTGGTAAGTAGCCACATGCTAGTACATGTAGTGCACACAGTGCTTTAGCAGTCCATTTAAAGGAATCTGATGGAGTTCCTTCCTGGTAAGCAGCAGTTCTCTGGAAAGGGTTACATTGAAAGACTTAACACTTGCTTAGGGAATGAGAAGGCAAAAGCTGGAGGAGTTTCCTCAGAAATGGGAAGGACGATGTCAGATTTGTGGAGGAGGGGACATGGCAGTGGATGGGAAAAGACCGAGCTGTAAAATCACACATCAGGGTGTGTAGTCCATTCAATGTACTGGCCACAAGTCTTGGACTAAGCACTTAGCCTTGGATTTCCAGGAAAGATTCCTGGAAGTACTTTGCATGAAGTAAAATCAGTTACCTTCTGTAAACTAAATACATAAATAATTAAAAATTTTAAAAGTCCTTTTTAGTTTTGTGACACGAATGCTCCAAAAATACAGTACATGCATTTAAATACTGCCCTCATAATTTATACATACTTCCCTTTTTAGAGTTGCAGCCATGAAACACATTTATGTTGTTTTCCCTTTGCAGTACTGGCCTGGGCTCTGCAGCAAGGAGGATGAGGGATGCTACACATGCCAGGTTCTCAAATCCTAGAGGCAGGAATCGTAAGAATCCAAGGAAAGTAATCTGTTAATCTTTATAAATAAGGGGCCTGAACTATGCTAGTTAAAATACTTTCTTTCACTTTATGTTTGAAAGGAATAATAGCACTAGCTTGTGTGGGCAGTATCACTCTTCTCAGTGCAAACCTTTGAACACTTAAAATTGAAGTATTTTGCATAGAATTGTGGGAAAGGATAAAGTCCACATATCGAAACAAGTAAAGAGTTTTCACCAGTAGTTCTCAAGCAGAAAATTGGCTTACCAGGCAGGTGAAAAAAGAAAACAAAAGAAACAGAGAAACAGGCTTGCTGTGACTGAATTGTGTGTCTTTCGGATGAGAAAAAAATGTTTGATTTATTTTACGGATGTTAAAAAAGTGCTTATTTAATTTCACACAGTGAGGTTCCAAATAACAACAAACATTTTAATTAGAAATGTAAAGTGAGAAGTGTGATTTACACCAAAGCAAAATGGTTTTAAATACAGCACTGTGAAGACAAAAGGGAAAAAAATCCACCCTATTTTAAAACATTTCTAAAATAAAAATGCAAGGCTCCTACTCTAGGTTACTTGTTTGGCTGCATTGTGTCTACAGTTGTACATGCAATCTTATTATTTAGATCTCCAGTCAATATTCTTATTTTCTTTCAAAGTTTATCATCTTTATCTTGTATTATACATTGAACTTTTAACCCAAAGTGACACCAAGGATTTTACACTCCTTGCTGTATGTCTGTGAGAAGTATTTCAGCCATTCAGTCACACACAGTAGATGTTTTTCTGAGCATTACAGTAACTGTAGGCCAGCTCACACAGAAAAGATCTGCTGTGTTTACTTCACAAATCTGAGGTGCAGTGGGGAAGCAATAACTTAAATATTATCTCTTGGGAGAAAGAAAAATAGTATTTTCTCTCCAGGAAATTATTTTTTCCACAAGATTGAAGTATTTCAGTCCCTCACAGTAGCACTAAATGGAGTGAAAATAAACACGGCGAAGACAAATTCAAAGTACCACAGGAACTGAGCCCTGACATCAGCACCTCCTGTTAATTTGTGTTTGCAGAATTAAGTTCATGTTGATTTGAACATGACTTTCTCTCTAAGCGTTTAATCCAAAGACGACTTCACATCAGATCCTATTTATTCACAGCAAATTGTCTGAAATAATTCCTGGAAGATTCCTCTTCTGGTTTTGAAATCAAAACACCAGCATTATCTCCATGGGGAGACAATTTAAACAACATCCTTGGTCATTGGTGCTTCAATATAGAAAAAAACCCCTCAACTAAACCAAACCCAAATAATGAAATAAATAAACTGGAGACTGGATGAGTTTACTGGAGGAAACAAATGCACACAGTAAAACAGACAAAGGTCCAAGAGAGAAATACTCCGTGCACACCAAAGCAAAGTCACATGCTAAAGAGAAAAGCACTTTTATTTCTTCAAGGGACAACTCTTCACCAAATCTTACAGCATTCAACACAGTAAATGATGATCTCAGAAAAAAAAAATCAACAAAATAAGTCAAGATTTGCAAGGAAAAACTTAGTTTTGTTTTTAGTTGAATACTGCTTACCTGTAACCTTAATACTAGTAAATGCCAAAACAAAGCCACACGAAAAAAATCAAATCAAATTTATAGTGTATTTAAAAAGCCAAATGTATTTCTTTCATTAAGTTGAAAAGCTGCAAAGCTCACAATACCCCAAACACTCTCTGTGCAACGTGAATCTTCCCACCACTGAACGTGCAATTACAGGTGATGTTGAGTTGTCTCATCCCAGAGCTATTCCAGTCCTCATCCTAATACACACTCTTGTGGTGGGCAGCCAACATCACTCAGAAAATCCTTCCAGGAGGGAAGTAGAATGAAATAAGTGCCCCATATTTCCCTTTGCTGTGCCCCAACACAGGAGACATTGTGCTGTTTTGTGGTTTCTGTAGGTCAGCACTGAGGTGATGGCTGTGGGTAGCATCCATTTATTTCCTCAGGCTTGGTTTCATGAACCAAATATTCCTCAGGCTTTTTCATAAACCCAATATGCCAAACAGCTCTTTATGGTCTTGACATTCAGCAACTTCTGTTTCTCTCCTAATTCTAGAAAATAATGCTATTTTAATCAATTGATACTACTATTTTCAAGTAGAATGCTGGGTGTGTTAATTACACTTCTTTTTGAGAAATGCTCTAAACTGAATCATGCTTCTCATTCTTCTGTTGACAATAATAATTTACGAGGAGAAAATTCATATTATTGGTCAAATATAATAAATATGGATTTACTTTCATGCATAACAATGGCATATCTTGTTTTTATTTCAGGTCTATTCCCAAGGAATACTACAAATTGTAAGGGAGTAGAGGCAAAGAGAAGCAAACCAGTATGTTTACAGAACCACTGTATTTTTGTGATATCTGACTTAGACAGTAACTGTTTAGAAGCTCTCTAGAAATGCTAACTATTTTTTTGCTCATGTTTAAGCTATCAAATATAGATAAAGGTGTTAAGTTCTCCTCCAAAACCCTGTAGGGAAAAAATTTACCTCTGTTAAAAGCAGATTGGGAGCTGATGTTACATTCTCCCATCCATGCACAGGGATTTAACTCCTGACCATAAGGAATGCTAGAAAAATCCAGAAAAAAACCTCCACCAAACAGTACCATAGGTTACACACCAGGGACATACAGTCTAAGTGTACAGGCAGAGTGTGTTGAGCCTTACTGAGCATCCAAAAGCTCTGGATGTACATGCCTAACTGATAACCAGCAAACCAGTTTGTTATTCATATATGATTAAGTTTTCCACAGCCCTGGCACAGTGCTTGGTATTTTATTGGTAAATACAGGAAAAGAAATTTCATCTGAAGATCTTAGAATTAAAACAGACAACAGGCAAAGGATCAGAAAAGGGAAAGCAACTGAACAGTCAAATTTGGCAGTTCTGCTTTAAGAAAGAATTTTCTTATATTTCTATTACAATATGGGCCAAAATAAAATGATTATGAGGCCTAAAGCCTCAGTGAATGTTTATTATCATTAGTGTGTAAAGCACCAGTGATGTGTTTAGGACTATAAAAAATCCAAACCAGAAAAGGATAAAGCAAGGTGTATTGAAAGATGCAGAGGAATGCTGTGATTTGGAAATCTCCCTGTAACATATCAAATGAAACACAGAAAGCTTTAGACTGGCAGGCTGATTTCTACCAACTTCTTAGAAGAAAAGAGTCTCTAAAACACACCTTAGAAAACAGAGATTGCAAACTGCTAAGTTGGCATAAGGGAGCTTTCTGGAAGATGTGGAAACAACAAAAAAAAGACATGGGAATGTCACTGTCAGAACCTGAACACACAGAAATCATGGGCAGAAATCAGTTTTGAACTGTTAGTAGGATGAAGTTCCATAATATCAAACTGGCACAGGGACTAGTGTGGAAAAGCTTACAAAGGACAGCCACACATTTTAGCTCCCAGAGTAATTTTTCTCTGTGCTTTGGCATAGCTGCAGGGGGAATGGAGAACTGCAGGTGTGGAGCAGGCAGACAGAGATGAGTCAAAGATGACCGCAAGTGGAGAGAGGTCAATTGAAAAGAAGTAAAGAAGGCAGAGCTGGAGGTAATTTCAACTTCAATTCCACAATGACTAATGACAGAAATATGAAAGGAAAGCTGTCTCAACTACCTTTTCTCTTTTGTTTTCAATATGTAGAAAATCCCAAGGGAAAAAAAATCTCACTGAAATGAGTATTAGTTATCAAAGNAGGTAAGCTAAGCAGTGTCAGGAAGAGGGTCAGCTTGTAGCTTTGTCCTGACTTGCATCTTACATTCCCACCTGTAGATGTGGAGTTTTGACTTTGTTCTTTTTGAAAAAAATCAGTCCTTGATTTGATCAATACTCATAGAAACAATTTAAACACCATCTCTGCATAGTTAGAATTTTATAACACTTGAAGTAGATGTAAAATGCCTATCAGTTAATAATGTAAAAGAATGGCCTCAGCCATGCATCAACAGTTACAATTTCTAACTCAGATTAGAATTTTCTATTGG